>VBSM01001562.1:2217007-2241498 GCA_008086735.1 Cheirogaleus medius
CTCAAACAATCCTCCCACCTCAGCCTCCCAGAGTGCTAGGATTACAGGTGTGAGACACCACGACCAGCCAGCATATTAGTTTTTTAAACTTTCAATGTAACAAATTATCACAAAATTAACAGCTTAAAACACCACCCATTGTTAGTTCATAGTTCTGTAGTTCAAACTTTGGGCAGGTTCAGCTGAGTTCTATGCCCAGTGTATTACATGGCTTGTTATTGGGAGATGGGTGTTATCGAACTACACCATGGTAATTAAATTCATTAACATTGGAACTATGTAAAGTGAGGACTTGCCTGTACATTAAAGCAGAGTTTGAATCTTTCTTCAAATGTGCATGGTACTATTAAAAACTGGAAATAATTTAGGACAATATGCGCAGTATCTTCTCTGAATACAATGCATTTTTATTAAAACACTTGTAATACCCAATCACATGGAAATTAACTATCAGGACAGATAGATAACTGTGACTATACTAGAAGGCAATATAAAAATGTATTATAATTAAGATTCTACATATCATTATCTTTGGATATGACTAAAGCAATTCTTAGATCTTTGTCTTAGAGTCTGTTTTATAACAGAATACCTAAGACTGAGTAATTTATAAAGAATAAAAATTTATTCCTCACAGTTCAGGAGGCCAGAAAGTCCAAGATCAAGGCACTAGCATCTGGTGATGGCCTTCCTGCTGTGTCCTCACATGGTGGAAGGTAGAAGGGCAAGAGAGGGAACCCACTTCTGTAAATCTTTTTTATAGCAGCATTAATCCATTCATGAGGGAGGAGCTCTCATGACCAAAACACCTCCTGAAAGGCCCCCCCTCCCCCAACACTGTTGCATCAGGGATTAAATGTCTAACACATGAATTTTGGGGGAAACATTCTGACCACAGAAATCTTAGAGGAAAAATTTGCTTTTTATGTATAACAGAAGAAAAAAACAATTATGTGAATACCTTAAAACTGTAGTATACAAACAGGGAAAAGCTGGCAAAAAAACATATTTTTTTCAAAAGAAGAAACAAACTAGACAATAGAAAGCAAATAAATGAGTAGCTTTTCATTTTTATATCTGGCAGGAAACCATAGTTGATAGTTTTTACTAAAGATAGAAATATGTCCTTTCTTTGGGACAATTCATTATAAATGAAATAATTCTTCAAAATTGTAGGAGAATGATTTTTCTTTTAGTTTACAAATAAATTGTACATGTTTACACTATTAAAATTATATGTGCTTAAGTTTCTAGATCACACAACTCTTATGTAGTTAAATTTAGGTTAAATATTTGAATACCCAATCCCTCAACCTGATGAGATTATAAATATTTCACCTCCTTCTCTGCCTTCAATGACAAAGACCCTACTTAGCATTCTAGAGCACTTAGATTTAACATACATTTTCTCATTTACTCTTCCTCTCCATTAAATGTTCTGATTTGCTTGGGTAAACTTCTGTTAATGTAAATCTTTAGTTTACTCTGGGGAAAGCAGTAATACAAATCCTTCTTTAAAATACATTGTGCATACCATTTAAAATGAAAATCTACTTATAGCTTTGAGTACTGAATGATAAATAATTAAAAACAGTAAGAGCAATTAAGTAATAGCTTCTAAGCCTTTTACATATGCTAAATCACTTGTTCCTCAACCAAAAGGAGGATTCCCATTTTATAAATGGGAAAACTGAGATTCAGAAAAGTAACTACCACAAGGTTATAAAGCTAGTAAGTACTAATAGTTAAACAGAGATTTCAATCTGGGCAGACTGGCTCAGGGTACGTGTTCCAAGTTTAAACCACTATGTAAACTGCCTCTTGACTGCAATTTTTATTCAAAATTGCCAAGTTAACTCTTCCCAACAAGTTAGTTTTCAGTTTCCGTATGTATGAATATCTTTTTTTTTTAAATATTTTTTGTAGAGATGACGTCTCATTATGTGGCTCAGGCTGGTCTCAAACTCTTGGCCTCAAGCAATCCTCCTACCATGCCCAGCCAAAAGTTCCTTTCAGTTCAAATGAACTAAAATTCTGAGTCACCAAAATTCTCATATTGCAAATGATAATTATTAATAATAAACAAGAGCTTCATAAGGGAATGTTTATTGACCAAGAAAAGTTTGTGAGTGATATGGTTTGAACGTTTGGCCCCTCCAAATGTCATGTTGAAATTCGATCCTCACTGTTGGAGGTAGTGGGAGATGGTTGGGTCACAGAGGGGGCGCAGATCCCCATGAATAGCTTGGTGCCCTCCCCACAGTAATGACTGAGTTCTCCCTGTATTATAGTACTTAGATATAACATACATATTATCATTTACTCTTCCTCTCCATTTAATGTTCTGATTTGCTTGGGTAAACTTCTGTTAACGTAAATCTTTAGTTTACTCTGGGGAAAGCAGTAATACAAATCCTTCTTTAAAATACATTGTGCATACCTTTTAAAATGAAAATCTACTTTATTCTTTCCACCAAGGGGGTTTGACAAATGTTGCTGATTGGTTCACTCCAGAGCTGGCTGTTTAAAGGAGGTGGCACCACCTCCTTCTTCTCTTGCTCCTTCTCTGGCCAAGTGGCACGCCTGCTCCCCCTTTACCTTCTGCCTTGATTGGAAGCTCCCTGAAGCCCTCATCAGAAGCAGACACTGGCACAACGCTTCTTATACAGCCTGCAGAACTGTGAGCTAAAGAAATCTCTTTTCTTTATAAATTACCCAGCCTCAGGTATGTCCTTTATAGCAACGCAAAAATGGACTAATACAGTGAGTTTTCAGATACAATAAAAATTTCACTGAACAAATTTTTCATCCAAATGCAATCATTTGAAAATTATACTAAATAAGATGGAGACTGTGCATAATAAAAATTTTAAAATCCTTCATCATTTCCCTTCATGCGTTTTTATTCTGAGATCTATTAAACACAGTTCTGAGCTTGAATCAGCATTCCTTAACTGAAGGAAACTAAAGAAGCCCTCCTTGAATGGAACAGTGATAGCAGTAACAGGTCTCCATGGTAAAGAACTGTAAGTGTTCCACAGGGTGTTTGTAGAGACAAAGGTGCTTGTCCTTCAAGCATAAGCTGTTATAGGTCCATTAAGAAAATAATGTTAAAGGCATTCTAAAAGATGGGAGCAATATTTATTATGCCAAAAGAAGAGCTGAAAATGACAATAAGTCAACACAAAACTCAATCCTAAGAAAGAAAAGAATGTTTAGGCAATACCAAAATGTCTCAGGTTTCCAGAAACAATATTCTTTCCACCAAGAGGGTTTGACAAATGTTGCTTACTGGTTGATGTTTTGATAACAGGAAAAAGACTGTAAGCAAAAACCCTTATAAAAACTTTGTAACTCAGAAAAAGTGAAAAATCAAGGGAGGGAGAGGAGGGAGGGGATCAGATTCAGCGATAGAAGACAACCAAGGAGGAAAAAAATAACAGGAGATAAAGAAATGATATATCCTTAAGTTCTCTTTTGATATCTGGGTGACAGATGGTTAGAACTATCAGTTGTCAAGTAACCGACGTTTGATATCCTACACTACATACCTACAAACAAGGTCTACTCCTAACACGAAGAATACCTCTGAGGTCCTTTATTTAAACAAAAAGTGCTAGAGACACATTCACCCAACTAAACTGTTGCAGCATTATGCTATACATTCTCTTAAATCCTAAAAGCCTACAAAAAATTCCCCTTTATACTGATTTTGACAAATCTGTCCTCAAATCCATTTGAAAGAACAAAGGCCCAAAATAGCTAAGACAATCAGAAACAAGAAAAAAAAAGGGCAGGGATTTGCATTACTACCTATAAAGGCCACTGACATGAGAATGTGGTATCAGTGCAGGGACAGAGAAAGAGAACAGCGTAGAAAAGAAATCACAAATACAGGCCTCATATAAGGAAACATATGAGGAAAGTGTTGAAAAACAGTGGGGAAAGGATAGACAATTCAATCAAGGGTGATAAGACAATTGATTATTGTCTACTATCAAGTGATTATGCAAATAAATCCCTCCTCACACCCTACACAAAGATCAAATCCTGGTGGATTAAAGACCTAAATGTGAAAATCAAAACTTTAAGAAACTTTCAGAAGAAAATATGACAAGATCCTTATAACCTCATGGTAAAGGAAGCTTTCTTAAACAAGAAAAATAAAATCAAGATGGAATCATAAATATCACTAAATTAAAATGTAACTTTTCTTTACAATAAAAGATACCAGAAACAAATAAAATGAAGCAACAAACTAGAATACAGATCTGCAATTCACATATTAATGAAAGATTAGTAATGTATATGGAACTCTAAAAATCAATTTTAAAAAAGTAATCCAACAGAGTAATAAACTAATGAACAGGTAATCTATAGAAAAAGAAAACAGAATGACCAAGAAACATATGAAAAGATGTTCAACTTCACTAGCAATGATGTTGAAATGAAATGAAAACATCTTACTTCATACCCATCAAATGGGCATAAATTAGAAAATCTGACAATAGCCAGCATCAGTGAGGGTTTGGAACAACAGAAACTTCACTTACACTGCTAGTGGGAGGAAAATCTGCAACAAACACTTGGAAGGGTAATTTTGCACTATCTAATATTTTACAACTTGGAAGGAGCTACAGTTCTACTGAGGAATTCCCCTTCAAGATACAAACCCTCAAGAATCTCTCGTACTCATGAATACAAGAAAACATGGATAAGAACTTTCAACATAGAGTTGTCTGTAATAGCAAAAAATTGGAAAACAACTTCATGTCCACCAATAGGAGAATAGATAATGTGGTATATTCATACAGTGGAATATCACATAGCTGTTAAAATTAATGAACTAGAGCTACGAACATCAACCTGAATAGCTCTCACAAAAAAATGCAGAATGACAAAAGTTGCAAAATGACAAAAAAGACACTATTTTTATGAAGTTTAAAAACATGCAAAACAATACCTACAGTATATTTGTATGTATGGTATATATAAAATAGATTTCTATTTGGAAAGTGTTTAATTCTGAGAAGGGAAGAAAAAGAATGGAAGCAGGTAGCCGCTAAAAATATTAAAGTATTTCAATTGTATCTTTTTTTTTTTTTTTTCACAGACAGGGTCTTGCTCTCACTCGGGCTGGTCTCAAACTCCTCAGCTCAAGCAATCCTCCCACCTCGGCCTCCCAGAGTGCAGGTGTGAGCCACCGTACCCGGCCTCAACTATATCTCGAATGTTCTCTTCTTTTAAAAAAAAAAAAAAGATCAAGTATGTCAAAATATTAGTATTTGACAAAATTGGCTGGTAGAAATGGTCATTTATGTTACATTTTGTATTTTACGTTCAAAATATTTCATAGTTTAAAAAAACTACAAAATATATTAATTTTAAATTTGCAACTATCTGAAGGTATTAAGATTTTGGGTAGCATGCAAGCAAAATAAGGCACAGAAAAAAATTGGCTATTAAAGCTACAATTCTCACTCATAACCAAAAAATTTTTTTCATTTTCATTTTGTCTTCTATAAGTCAGGATTAATTTTAATTTTTTACAAACATTATAACAATCTCATTGTGTGTAAAAACTTACCTAAGTAAATGTTACAAATTTGAACACATAAAATAAATTTATGTTATTATAATGCTATCAATACCTACCTTTATATTGGAATTTCTTATAAAATTTCATTGGACAAAAAGATTGCATGAAAGTCTCAGGCTAACTCCTAGTCAAGTTCTTGTAACACAATAAAAACCAATGACATAGCAAAGAATGTGTCTATACACATTCAGATTTCACTGGGAAAAGTATCCTCTTAAAAGTTCATCTTTCAAACTGCTGTGTCAGAAGAGTTTTGTAGAGGCAGAATGTGAGCTCAGCTTTGTGGGGCACAAACATGTCTCAAGGAAGGAGGTACCAAGGTTGTTGAAAAGAGCAAACATTTAGCAAAGAATGGTAAATAGTACAAAGGCAGAAACTAGCAAGAAAGATTGCCTGAGTTGAGTAAGAGGAAAGAAGATACGCAAACAGGAACTGGAGTTAGGGCTTAGAACAGACAAGTCATCACTTGGGAACCAATGAATAAGGACATGACATCTTCCCTTTTAATACTAACCACTAAATCTTCCTCCCATGGTTCTGCCCCATGTTTCACTTTCCCCTTGGAATCTCTAGGAATGGCTACCCCAACCAGGCTCCACCTCAGGAGTTCTGTACCCACTTTAAGACTTGAGCCCCAGTGGAAAGGGAGAGGTGGAATACATGTAGATATTTTCTATTTTTCCCCTCTGAACAGCTTCAAGGAAATCTTATTAAACAAAACAAAAAATGACTCCAGATTTGAAGAATTCCAATAAAATGTTTAAAGAGCTCTAATGCTACCAAACCTAAAATACCCTTCAGGGCTTGCTTTCCTGACTCCAAGGAAAGACAGGAACTTGACAGAGTTCCTTACTTTCTAACCTTTGGCCTGTTTCCATTCTATAAGTCTCATATCAAGTCATGAGTGCCTAGACAATATGACCCATCACAGCTTTTCTCAGAGACTGAGAAAAGAATTTCTTCCCCATGTGAATGATGTCAGAAAGACTGCTCACCCTCCAGGGAGACTTTGCACCTACCAAAGGAGATTCATCTATAAAGGCCCTTAATCATAAAAGGATCATATCATACATACAATAAAAGGTGGTTACTTCCTGCTGGGAGAAGTGCTATCAAGAAAGGGCAGAAGGACAGGAGAATGTCAACACTTTTATAGAGAAAGCTCCTATCTAAAGGTCCTTGTCTCCTCTCCAAGGAGGATGACTGTTTTAAATAAAGGGAGAATATAAAACTGCTCGTGTATTCCTAGCACTGTATTTATCACACTATCTTACAATTACCTTTCTATGTGTGTTTATGTATTCCATTAGACTGAGAGTTGCTTCAGGGCAGGAACTCCCAGTCTACTTATTCATTTTTGTGTCCCTAGAACTTAACACTATGCCAGATACAGTAATTATGCAATGCATGTTTGTTGAATGAAGAGTGAAAAAGGGTATGACACACATACACATACACACAAAAGGTAATAAAAATCTGACTGAATCAAGGAGAACTTGTGAAAAAGACAATGAAACTGTAAAGAAACATTCTTGTAGACAGATCTCAAGCCAAATAATGACTTGTTTTGTATTAATGATTTCAAATTAAAAGAAGCTTTAAGATCTGAAAAATGCAACATATAATTTTTCTTCTATAATACACATTTAAGGCCAATTTGGGTTCCTTAGCATTTCATTCCACACTTTCGAATTCTATTACTTGTCTAGAAGTTGTTACAGGAGGGCCTCAATCAAACTCATTCTCTTACCCTTAAACTGCTTTTTTGGACACTGAATTGTCATACTTGAGCTAATAAGTACTTGAAGCTTTAGTTGATAGCATTGCCCATGTAATAACCTATACACAGCAGTGTGTTTCATCTGAACAGCAGTGACTCTTTTACTACAACACTACTGTTGTAAAACTGTGATCCACCAAACCTTGAAGGGACCTCAGGAGCCACTGGGAACAAAACTGCCAGAGCAACTCAACCTACTTCCACCAGAGAAGTTTTCAATCAAAGAACAATGGGCTTCCAGGAAAGATTTCCCTTGAAGAAACAATTCAGAGTTTTTAGTTTTTAAAATCATTTGTTTTATTCTATTTTGCACCTTCTGTTTTATTTCACCAGAACAAAAAGAAAGTCTTCACAACAACAATAAAAAGTACAGGTCTCACAAAGGAAGACATTCTGTAATTAGGTTTCAAAAGGAGAGACCATGCTTCAGTGCGATGTTTCCTAGATTTATGTCAGTCACCTATGTTTACCATCTACCAAGAAAAAAGCTGAATGAAATAATGAAAATATATATTTGAAGAAAAAGGGTCAAGATATGATTACAAATATTTACATGTATGTTCTCTGACTCACGCATATCTGATTTTTGAACATAGTTTTGGGATTACAGAACATATCAAAATAGGGCACTTTCTAGAGTCTCCTCATGACTATAAAATTTTAGCTATGAAATAAGTGACATGCTAAGATGTGCAGTATTCTGTGTGACTGGCAATTTTCAGCCATGCTTTTTTTTTTCCTTTCATTCTAAATCCTAAAAATCTACCTAGAGTTCTGTTAACTACCAAAACAAACAAAAAACAACCCTGTAGTCCCAGCTACTTGGGAGGCTAAGGCAGGAGGATTGAGTCCAGTCTGGACAACATAGCGATATCCAGTGTCTCAAAAAAAAAAAGAATATTTCTTAGCCAGCTTACAGTTACTTTAATTCCCAAAATAAGTCTTATAGTTTGTTCATCTTTTTCTTATTCTATAGTCACTGAGAGACCAGCACTCATATGACTCCAACAAATAAACTATTAGTTGTTCTGGAGTGTTTCGAGATTCTAGAGTTTTCCTTTTCATACTCCAAAACAGAACAACTCGTAGCATTTGCGCAACCCTTGCAATCTGAGGATAAAGACCAATACCTTCACAACTGTAAACAAATCCTGAAGCTGCGCTACTAGGGATTGAATGCCTGTGTAATATACGAAATGAGAAATTCTTCCTAGTCAACTGGGGTAAGTCGAGATCTCTAGTACTGGGCTGCCCTAGATTGCGGTCTCCACAGCTGTATCTTTTCAAAGGGGGTGGGGGAGGGGAGTTAACCATTTCTAAAGACAACAGGAAGTTTGTACCCTCAACTCCACCATTACTTCATTAGTCATGTCTCCAGCGAGCCTCAGGTTCTTTCCTATTCCTACGCTTCGCGAGGAGAACGGTCCTTTCCACATCCCAGCTTCAGCAGGCAGGAGGCACACTCATACTGGTAGCTACGCGCTGAGGTCGCCCCCAGAAAAATCCCGACGACTAGGTGGCGGCCCCGCCCCTCCCCTCCCTTTGCTTGGCTTCCCAGTCCCTGGAGTCGCCGCTGCCCACTTTCCAGCTGGACAAACAGTAGTCCGGGGCCGGGCAAAGCACTCACCCACGTCTTGCTCGAAGGGGTTGGCGGTGAACAGAGGCATCTCGCTGGCGCCCGGGCCCAAGTCACGGCGGTCTAGCTGAAGCTCAGCAGCTGCTCCCCACTGGGTGACCCGCGGCCGCGGCTTCCTAGACGGCTCCTTTTCGGCTGCCGTCCCTGCACTTCCGCCACTGCTTCTGCCCGTCTTCCGCCTGACAGGCCGCCTCTGAGTCCGCCCTCCGCCCTCGACTCCCCCATCCCCCGGGGCAGGGTCCTTCCGGTCGCGGGCATCCTCCCAGCTCCTTTGTCGCCGCTGCTCTCCAGGAGAAGGCGGCAGACCCCGTCCCATACCGCCGCAGGGGTCAGGCGGCCGCTGCGGCCACCTTTCCATCGCTAGGACCCCGGCGAGACACGGAGCCGGGGACCTTCGGGGCCGGAAGTAGTCGCGCCTGGAACTAGGCGACGCCGGAGGTCAGGAAGCTGCAGTGCAGCTGGCGGCGCGGCAGGGGGCGCGGTCGCCCGTGATTTTTCGCCATGGACACCTGCCTCTAACCGCCACCTTCTCGCTAGTTTAATTCGTTCCTCGGACGCTGGTTTAGTCCCTGGCGGCTGTGGGCCCGTAGTAGCGTTCACGTCACAGTTCCGTTGTCCTGGAAACGGAGCCGCCGACACGGAAGTGGCTTTGAGATTCTGCAAAGGGCCTGGCTCTGCTCTCGGACACTTGCAGTGTTGCACCCTCCTCAGCGCCCAAACCAAACCCGGCCGGAATAACCACCCGCAAGAACGGAGATCGAAGTAACCGTGGGGCTGTGGTGATTTGTAACTTTTCGCTTTCCATCGTGTCTTCTCCATAAAAAACACTGTACGGCCCTGGGAATACAAAGATGAAAGAGACAGTCCCTGCCTTCGATGTGCTGAGAGTTTTATAGGGGGAGTGCATAACGTACGTGACAGTATATGACAATTCAGATATTAGTAAGAGTCATAAACTCAGATTCCCGTAGGATCCAGCCAAGTATTTAAATAAAAGTGCAAGAACTCTTCCCACCCACACATTCCCTATACCAAATGTAATTATTTTGTCTGTCTCCCCTCCTTAGAATATAAATTCCACGATGAATTTTGTCCACTGTTGTATCTCCAGCGCCTAAAACAGTGTCTGGCAAGTAATAGATGCTCAATAAATACTTTTCGATTGAAGCCATGACTTTCAAACTGAACAGCCGCATATCTAAAGATAGCAGCTGCTGGTAAACCATCCATTTGTTGAAGTATGGGTGCTACTAGTGTTTCCAATTTTTCAACCATTTTTAAATGTTGAGAATTACTTAAACATTTTAAACAGCGGGTTTAACAAAACCATTTTACAATCTCTAGCATAAAGAGTTGATGTGATAGATGAAAGAACCCTTATACATGGAATAATTCAAAAAGGTGGAGGTGGTTGCATTTTATAGTATAAAATTAGGTGCACAATTGAGAAGGAAACATTTGCAGGTGAAAGGGGTGATTTTCAAGACAGTTTTGGAGACTTTCTCGATGGGTTTGTCTAGTGTTAAGGCTTAGAATTGGGATTGAAAACAATACTAGCTAATAATAAGAGGAAACATTGAGGAGAGCCTTAAAGAACAAGCTAAGAAATTTTAATTTTAATGGAGACAGCAGATAATTATTTAAAGACATTGAGCAGCAGAGTAGTATAATAAAAATAGTTTGGAGAATATAATCTGATATCAATGTACATGATGTATATGAAGAAGACCCAGAGACTCAGAACAGTTTAGATGGCTATTGCAGCACTTTAAAAAGGAGATTTTTTTTTTAGAGGAGCTTTTGAGTAAGGAAAGCATTTGCCTTTGGAATACCTTTGAAAAGCATTCATATTTTAAAGAGACTTTTTTAGCTCCTCCTCTTTAATAGCAAGCATACTCAATTACCTATAGGTATTTACCTTTCTCTGTAAATACTTAGTCTTTTGGTGAGTTCCTCCAATTAACAAAGTTTTTAATAGTCACTAGGAGCCAGCCCCTGCATTAGAAACAAGAGGATACAAAGACCGTTCATTGTTACTTCATCTAGTGAAGTAACTGGCCAATTAAAAGATGTTTCAGTGGTAGCCTACAAATTCTGGTGTGCAAAGAAATGCAACTTTTTCATTTTTCTTAATATAACCTCTTTTGAGCTCCTGTCTCCCTAATGAGAGAGACAAAATTATCCATTTCAGTTAATTCAGTCTTTTTAGGGTTTTCTGGGTCATTGGGTTTACAGTCAACAAATTTATATCTTTACTTTGGATCACTTTCCCCACACTTACACCAAGATCCATCCCCTGGTATGTTCTTCCAATTCGGCCAGTACATATTTGGTGAATAACCCTTTTTATTCCAAAACAGGGACAGTGCTTCCTCAATTAGGCCATGATGAAACTTGACCCTAATTATTGGTTTAGAAACACTGAAGGGGACTGTGGCAAATTCTGAGAAAAGGAAACAGCATCTTAGAAGGCATCCTCCTTAGGTGAGACTTCTACATTGTCTTCAGGCAAAGGAAAGCCACTATCCTCTAGCAACTGCTATTGGTCCAGAGTTTTGAGGTAAATTTATCAGCTTAAAGTTTCCTAGGGTAGGGGGTCCTCAACCTATGGTGAGTTGTATAATTATTTCATTCTATATTACAATGTAATAATAATAGGAAATAAAGTACACAATAAATGGAATGTGATTGAATCATCCTGAAACCATCCTCCCCACTCCAGTCCATGGAAAAATTGTCTTCCCTGAAAACGGTCTCTGGGTGCTAAAAAGGTTGGGGACCGCTGCTCTAGGGTATGTACCCAGATATGCTCATCCTGGGCTTCAGGGTTTCATTTTTTTCACATCAGGGCCCTGACATTAGTATAGAGACACACTGTGGGTTATGAATTCACCCTTCCTCTAAATCCTGCTCCTCTCACAATCAAGTTCCAAATCTGATTTTTTTTTTTTTTTACCACAGTCTTTCTGGTTATAGCTCACGTGCGTGCTCTCGCTCTCTCTACCACCACCACATTTCTAATTGTAAAAAAGGGGGAAAAATGGAAGTAACCCAAAGACCTAAGATATTAAATTAGGTAATCAAAGTACAAAATGCCAGTATGATGGAATTCTAGAACTCAAAAGTGGTTTACATCTGCGCCGCAGTACCGGTTTATGGCCCATTAGGAAATGTGCCACACATCACTGCCTGAGCTCCGCACCTCGACCCCACCAACCACAACACCAACGACCTCCCGTGCAGCCCAGGACCATGGAAAAGTTGTCTTTCATGAAACCAGTCCCTGGTGCCAAAAAGGTTGGGGACTGCTGGGTGGAAAATATGTCTGCAAAACAATAAGTAAATTGATGGAAAACAAAATCATAATGTGACCAATGATTATAGCTATATGAAATATATGTTGAATTAACAAATGTTAGAATGGATGTGAATTGATATAAATATCATAGATATTATAAATAAAAAATACGAACTGGAAAAAAATATGACACCGGTGGTGTAAGTGTCCCCTTTTCTCCCCACTGGGCCCCACTGATCCACTTCCTGCCTCTGGATCTGCCCATTCTGGACAATCCTTACAAAGAATCATGAAATGTTAACATATGGCCTTTTATGACTGGCTTCTTTCAGTTAGCATAACATTTTCCAGTTTCGTGCATTCGGTAGTGTGTATTAGCACATCATTCCTTTTTATGGCTGAATAATACTCCATTGTATGGATAAAACCACATTTTTAGTTGTTTCTAAACTTTGGCTATTGTGAATAGAGCTGCTGTGAACGTTTATGTATAACCTTCTGTGTGGATGTGTTTTCCATTCTCTCGGGTATATTATGTAGAAGTAAAAACAAATTTTTTTAAGACCTCAAAAAAAAAAGTATCAGCATCCCCTATTTTTGGGGTTTTTTTTTTTCATTTTTCAGTGGATTAACACAAGTGTTTATTTTCATCATACAATTATGCAACACATGGGCTTTTGGCAGCCAGCTGTCCTGAATGGCTCTCTTCCACATAGTGAATCTGGCAACCAGACACCTTCCAACTCATCACTCCTCTGTTCCTTAGGGTCTTTAAGTCCTTTGCTTGGTGTCAGAATTGAAGTCTTCAACATCTGTTGCATGCCATAAATCATCATCACAATCCAAAGTGCTGGAAAGCCTGATTCCAGGGTCTTCAGTAATCGCATCCACTGAATTGCTATTTTGAGGAGGATTTGTAGGTTTCATTTTTTCTTAAATCATCATCACAATCCAGAGTGCCAGAAAGCCTGATTCCAGGGTCTTCAGTAATCGCATCCACTGGATTGCTATTTTGAGGAGAATTTGTAGGTTTCGTTTTTTCTTTATGTTCCAAAATTTGCTCGTGAAGCATGTGATAACCAGTAGTTACAGTATAATCTTCTGCAGTCTGGTCAAAGTAATCTTTAACAAAGATATCAATATTTTGCTGGAGAATAAGACCGACTATACTTGATGATCCACAACGTATAGCAAGCATGAGTGGTGTTCTTTGCATGCCATCAACTACATTTACATTTGCTTTTTCCTGTATTAAAAATTCTGCCACTTCCACTTTTCTTTCTCTCAGAGCAAGCAAAAGTGGTGTGAGTTGATCCTTGTTTGTTGTTTCCATAGTGGCACCATGAGAACATAGTTTAGCTGCTGTTGATAAATCACCATTAAACGCAGCATAGTGGAGAGCAGTGTTGCTGTAGACATCCACAACATTGGGATCGGCACCACGTCCCCCCTAAAATGAATGATGTATGATTTTTCATGAATTTCCAAATCATTTGGTTTGACTTTTATTTTTTTTATATATTTTTTTAATTTATTTTTTGAGACAGATTCTCACTCTGTTGCCCAGGCTAGAGTGCTGTGGCATCAGCCTAGCTCACAGCAACCTCAAATTCCTGGGCTCAAGCAATCCTACTGCTTTAGCCTCCCAAGTAGCTGGGACTACAGGCATGCGCCACCACGCCCAGCTAATTTTTTATATATATACTTTTAGTTGTCCAGCTAATTTCTTTGTGTTTTTTTAGTAGAGACGAGGTCTCGCTCTTGCTCAGGCTGGTCTCGAACTCCTGAGCTCAAACGATCCACCTGCCTCAGTCTCCCAGAGTGCTAGGATTATAGGCATGAGCCACCACGCCCAGCCTGACTTTTATTTTTAATAAAATTTTCATTTTGTAATAATTTTTGATTTATGGAAAAATTAGAAAGATAACACAAAATTCTCATTTACCCCTCACCCAGTTTCTCCCATTGTTAACATCTTACATTTCCATGGTATGTGTGCCAAAACTAAGAAACTGACATTGGTTCATTGCTATTAACTAAATTCCAGGCTTTATTTGGATTTCACCAATATTTATGTTAATGTTCTCTTTCGTTTCCAGAATCCAATCCAGGTTAGGCAGAGGTCCCAAGACCATCCTAGGTTCAATGGTTTGCTACAGGGCTCACAGAACTCAGCATATAGTTGTACTCATGGCTAGAATTATTTCAATAAAACATACAAAGCCAAATCATCAAAGAGAAAAGGCAGATGGGGTGAAGTCTGGGGGAAACCAGGTGCAAGCTTCTAAGATTCCTCTCCCAGTGGAGTCACACAGGACGTGCATAATTCCCCCAGCAACAAGTTGTAACAGCACATGTGAAATGTCTACCAGGGAAGTTCATTGCAGACTCAATGCCCAGGGTTTTTATTTGAGGCTGGTCATGCAGGCACCCTCGACCTAACACATACCAAAATTTTCAAACTCTCAGAATGAAAACACTTGTTCAACATAAACCACATTGTTTGTGTGAGCAGTAAGCCATTCTTACCAGGGAATGATGGAAATCGTCTCAAAATCTAAGTGTCCAGATACCAGCCAAGGGTCAACCTTGGAGGCAAGCCATTCTAAGGATAGCAGTTCAGGCCTGCAATGTTAACTCTTTTCTGCACACCAGGATACCACATTTAATTTAGTTGTCATGACTCCCTAATCTCTGGTCTGTGACATTTCTCAGTTTCTCCTTGTTTTTTATGACCTTAATAGTCTTGAAGAGTGCTGGCCAGATATCCTGTAGACCAGCAGTCCCCAACTTTTTGGCACCAGGGACTGTTTTTATGGAAGACAATTTTTCCATGGACCAGGAAAGGAGGGATAATTTTAGGATGATTCAAGCACATTACATTTATTGTGTACTTTATTCCTATCATTGTTATATTATAATATATAATGAAATAATTATGCAACTCACCATAGGTTGGGGACCCCTACTATAGACTGTTCCTGAATCTGGGTTGGTTTTGTGTTTTTCTCATGCTTAGATGGAAGTTATGGGTTTTGGAGAGATACTACAGAGGTGAAATGCCCTTCTCATCACATCATAGTAGAGGGTAAATGATATCTCATGTTATCTTTCAGCATTTGGTAAATGTAGTGTTTGTCATATTTCTCCACTGAAAAACCACTTTAAAAATTAGTATTTTTCCCTTTCCCTATTCTGTTCTTATGAGGCAAGTCACTAAGTATAGCCCACCACCCTCCAAGAGAAGAGAGGGATATTCAAGATATCCACAGTATTTCCCCTAATTGAAAATGTTCCCTTCAAGCTCCCTCCAATGAATTATATACATCTTTTTACGATTTTAAACCCTCCTGGCCCAAGCAATTTTCTCTCCCTCTAAACTGCTGCAGCAAGTATTGTGAGCTATTTCTGTGCTTGTGTCTTTTATAGGATCATAAGTACTTTTCATCAATTTAATAAATCATTTGTCTAATATTTATTGATGCCACTTACCATGTGTAATGCAACCTGTTGGAACTGAGAGGGATACAGGATTAACAAAGTGCCTTGAACATCAACCTGAACATCAAAAATTAAACTTAATTCTTGATTTCTTTTTGCCCCAATGTGATTATTGATGTAGTTGGATTCGTAGCTAGCATGTTTGTTACTTTTTTTCTATTAATTGCCCTTATTCTTTGTATCTTTCTTTTTCCTTTTTTTAGAGATTGGGATCTCACTATGTTGTCCAGGATGGCCTCAAACTCCTGGACTTAAGTGATCCTTCTGCTTCAGCCTCCAGAGTAGCTGGGGCTACCCAGCTCTTTGTTTCTTTTTTTAAATCTTCATTTCTTTTTCTGACTTCTCTAGTTTTAATTATGCATTTTATATGATTCCATTTTTTTCTCCTGTCTTAGCATATCAATTATGCTTTTTTTTTTTTTTTTTTTTTTTTTTTTTTAGAGACAGGGCGTAGGCTGGAGTGCAGTAGTGTAATCATAGCTCACTACAGCCTGGAACTGTTGGGCTCAAGTAGTCTTCCTGCTTCAGTCTCTCAAGCGGCTAGGACTACAGGCATGTGCCACCATGCCCAATTGTTTTTATTGTTTTTTGGTTTTTTTTTTAGAGACAGGGTCTCACTATGTTGCCCAGGCTGGTCTCGAACTCCTGGCCTCAACCAATCCTCCCGCCCGGGACTCCTAAAAAGTGCTAGGATTACAGGCATGAGCCACTGTGCCCAGCCTATACTGTTTTTTAAATTTTTCTACACACTCAAGTGTGTAGTATACATCTACAACTAATTCAAATCCTTTTTCAAATAACACTATATTGCTTTATGAGTAGTGCAAACACTTTATAACAGAATATTCTATTTCCTCCCTCCTATCTGTGATAACATTGCTGTCATTCATTTCAGTTTTCCCCAAGCTATAATCAATGAATACATTGTTGCTATTATTACTCTGAACAAATTGTTATCTGTTAGTTCAATTAAGAATAAGAAAAAGCAAAGATGTTATTTTACCTTTATCTATTCATCTCTAATGCTCTTCCTTTTTAAAATGTAGATCTGAGTTTCTGACCTATATCATTTTCCTTCTCCCTGAAGAACTTTTAACATTTCTTGCAAGGCCAGTCTATTGGGGACAAATTCCCTCAAATTCTGTTTGCCTGAGAAAGTCTCTATTTATCTTTCACTGTTGAAGGATATTGCTTCAGATTTTCTTGTGTTTTTTTTTCCTCCCTCTGGTATTTCCATTATGCATGTGTTACATCTTTAGTAATTCTACAGTTGTTGGATATTCTGTTCTTTTTTATTCTTTTTTTCTTCTTTGCATTTCAGTTGTGGAAGTTTTTATTGACATTTCTTCAAGCTCAGATTCTTTGGCCATGTTGTCTATTGATAAGTCCCTCAAAGACATTCTTAATTTCTGTTACAGTGTTTTTTATTTCTAGCATTTCCTTTTGATTCTTTCTTAGTTTCCAACACTCTGCTTATACTACCCATCTGTTCCTACATGTTCTCTACTTTTTCCATTAGAGCCCTTAAAATATTATTAGTTAATGTAAATTTAGGGTGTGGTAATTCTAGTATTCCTGCCATATCTCAGTCTGGTTCTGATGTTTGCTCTGTTTCTTCAAACTGTTTTTATCTTCTAGTATGCCTTGCAATTTTTTTATTGAAAGCCGGATAAGATGTACTAGTAATAGGTGGAAGGAACTGAAGTAAGCAAGCCTTTAGTATGAGATTTTATGTTTATTTGGCTAGGGGTTTGGCTGTGTTTACTGCTTACTGTGGCAGTAGGTGTTAAACGCTAGAATTTCCTCTGGCTTCCTTGTTTTTTGCCTCCCCTGTTGTCTTTGGGTTCCTGAGAGACTTCTTAAATAAGGTCTGAGGTATGCAGTTCCTTTTGTTGTAACCTGCAGTTACTGTCTGGGAGCCCTATTGGTGTGGTGATAAGGTGTTGGGGGAAGTGTTCTATAGGCCTGTGATTAGGTCTCAGTCTTTGGTGAGCCCATGCCCTGGGACTATGAACTTCACAAGTGCTTCCTCCCTCTCTCATACCCCTACCCTGCCCCCACCTTAGGTGAGACAGGAATGCCAGAAGGAGCTGGAGTTGGATGTTTCCCTTCCACCAGGTTGGTTAGGCTCTGGTAGAACCCTGGTTGGTTGGGCTCTAGTAGAACCCTGGTTGGTTAGGCTATGGTAAAATAGTTTCTCTTGTGGCTGGCCTTTGTTAAGAAGAACAGAACGCTCAGGCATAATTCAAAATGATTCCTTTTCCCGTCCCCCTGGCAGAAACACAAGGGAATTTTTTTCCAGCATTCTCTGTGGACATCAGGTCAAACTCCTGGCTGTAAAACTCACAAAAGTGAAGGGGCTCCCCCTGTAGATTTTAACTCTCAGATTTGTCCACACTGAGCCTCCAGCAATTTGTCAATTTCAGTTTGGGTTTTCCTACACCAACCACTGGTTTCTGAGGAAGTTTCTGCTGATGGGTTTTTGCTTCAGTGAGTTGGAATTCTCTGTATCCCCGTCTTTCTCTCCAATTTTGGATGCAATGGTTTGCCCTTTGACCTCAATTATCTGATGACTCTAAGAAGAGTTGTTGATTTTCAGTTTATTCAGCTTTTTTTCTTGTTATGTGGATGGGAGTGGTGACTTCTAAGCTCCTTCCTTGCGGGACCAGAACTAGAAGTTAGCTTTCTTTCTCTATCTCTTTATTATAAGTGCCACAATGTTTTGGACCAATAGACTAGAAACTTTGCAGTAAGTTCTGATTCAGCTCCTATTTTTCCAGGGTTTTTTTGTTTTGTTTTTTGTTTTTTTAAGACTAGTCAGGTGCAGTAATGAGAAGTGGGCAAAGCATAGAACAAGGAGTTTGATCTATAACTGACTGTGAAAACAACCAATTGACACAACTCACTACCTTCCAACCAGCCTTTTTCAGTTGTTTTTTTTTTAGACAGGAGCTCAGTCTGTTGCCCTGAGTAGAGTGTAGTGGCATCATCACAGCCATGGCAACCTCAAAATTCTGGGCTCAAGTGATCCTCCTGCCTCAGCCTCCTGGGTAGCTAGGACCACAGGCAAGTGCCACCACACTTGGCTAATTTTTTCTATTTTTGGTAGAAACAGGGTCTTGCTCTTGGTTAGGCTGATCTCAAAGTCCTGATCTCAAGTGATCCTCCCACCTTGGCCTCCCAGAGTGTTAGGATTACAGGTGCCCGGCCTTTTCCAGTTTTTTTAAACCTGTTTTTTTCACTTCTTTCTTCAAACTTTGTTTTTGCTGTTTCTTTCCTTTCCCTTTGGCATTGCCTCCATTATAGCATAGGCTCCCATTCCCTCCATGTCTTCCAATTCTTCCTCTTGAAAAAAAGCACCCAGAGTTAGGGGGTGAGATGGGGCTGTGATCTCCTTCATGCTCTGTTAACTGAGTTATGAGCTGCTAGAGCCACATCCTTCCAGGAGAGGGAGACTTTTTCTTCTAGTTATCCAACGACATCATGTGGGCTAGCCTACTCTGACACATACAATTACTTAATTATCCTGAAATACCACCTTTGTGATTTTGTTCTCTTACTTGAGAATCTTCTGGATTTTGCCTGCCACAAAAAGGTCAAGCTGGACTGTCATTGTCTCTGGGAAATGACTTATTTTTCCCTGCATAGCAACCTTAATTCCATGGCTTCAAGCACCAGTTTTGGGACTCAGATGAAATTTCGGATCACAGCTCTGCTACTAACTATGTGACTTTGTACATAGTTGTATTTAAGTTCTAGGAACTTCAGTTTTCTTATCTGTAAGTATATACTTCACAAGGTTGCTGTGAAGATTAAATAGGATTATGAGAGCTTTTCATAGGTTAAGTACTCAATAGTGCTTACTATAGCACTTTACAATGGAACTTCTTTTGCAATCATGGATGTGTTTTATATTTGCATTGTTCAGTACAAGTAGCCACTAACCACATATGATAATTGATCACTTCAAATGTGGCTAGTGCAATTGAGGGACTGAATTTTTAAATTTATTTCATTTTAATTAAATTTGAATAGCCACATATGACTAGTATAATATAGCAGTTCTACATAACATTGTGAATATCAATTGAAGGAGAAATAGAAATGTCTTCTGTCCATATTACTTGTGCCTTAATATTTCATTTCAAAAATGCGTACTTTCTTCCTTCAACTATCTTCATCTTTTACCTCTTTTAATTTTTCACATCTGGAAATTTGAGACCCAGTTCAACAACCCATTTTCTCCAGAAGCATTCCTCAGTTGATCCCCATCTACATGTCTTTCACTTCTCTGAAATTTTTATTGACCATGTGGTCAACATTGCATTGCTTAGCACTTAATATTCCTCTAACCTATCTTGTGTGATAGTTGTAACTTCCCATGAGCACAATATCAAGATCTGTGTTTTGTTGTTGGTGGTTTTTTTGTCCTGTGTGCCTCCTTCCAAAAAATAATTAACCCATTACTTAGAATACTATAAACACTGATTTGTATCCCCACAAAATTCATAAGTTGAAATCTAATCTCTAATGAGATGGTATTTAGGAGTGGGGCTTTTGGGAAGTAATTAGGTCATGAGGGTGGAGCCCTCATAAATGGTATTGGTGCCCTTATAAGAACAGGCCAGGGACCTCTTGCTCTCTGTCTACCGTATTATGATATAATGAGAAGTCAGCAATTTGCAATTAGAAGAGAATCCTTACCAGAACCGACCATGCTGGCACCCTGATTTAGGACTTCCAGACTCCAGAACTGTGAGAAACAAATTTCTGTTATTTATAAGGCACCCAGTCTATGGTACTTTGTGATAGCAGCCTAACCTGACTAAAACACTCCAAATAACCCTGTGTTTGATTGATTACCTTCTCTAATTCATTCTTCTTGCCTTCTAATCCCTAGCACCATTTTCCAGAAGTTGCCTGAAAAGAACAAAGAAGTGCCCAATCAAATATGCAATAAATATTCATAACCTTTTTATTTTCTACATTTGTGTTATTTTATCTCCCCCACTCCTGCACAATGAATAAAATCATTTTTTCAGGGGCATCACACTTTTCGCATTTTATTTAGTAAGCATTGGGAGCCTACAATGTGCAACATACTAGTAGTTGGGGGAAGGGTTGATGGGGGGTATGAAAATCACATAATCATTGACCTCGATGAGTTATATTCAAGTGAGGAGTGATTTATGACTATAGAAGAGAATACACAGGAAAAAGAAAGAAAAATTCCGAGTATTGGCTGAGGATAGACAATGGTATTTGGTATTTTGAAATATTATTTCACTGGAAATGATATTTTATTTGCCTAGTTGAGGGCAGTTAGACCAGCAAATTTGGTGTTGGGAATGTTTCTGATTGTAATGGAGAAATATTATCTTAAACTAAATTCTTGTAAATTGGATAGGTTGAATTTTTACCAAATATAAATAGAGAAACTGTATAGACAGTCTAGAAAAAAAGTCATTTTCGAAATCAGCGTATGAAGAGGTAACCTGGGAAAGGAAACGATAAACAGAAGCGATAGTAAAATCGATTGGTCGTGTTTAAAGGGTTGAAGAAAAGATGTACAAATGCCGGAAATTATACGTATGCACACAGGCATATGTGTTTTAGAGAAAAAAATACTGCAAGAAAGATTATCTTAAAAGTCCACGGGATCCAAAAGTGTAGGTTCACAGGACTCCTAGATGAACTGGTTGATTCTATTCAGTAATTCTTTTTACTGGCAGTACAATTCAAGAGTGGTATAATGTTTATGGATGGATTCGCTTAATTTTTACTTTACAATTTATTTAAAACCAGAGAATTATTCTATTTGTTCATTTTCCTTTGTCATCATCATTACCATGCTCTGCACAGTAGATGGCGACATTGCTTCACTTCCAGAATCAACCGCATGACTCTAGATATGAAACAGAGGCAAACTTTGAAACAAATTTCAGGGACCTAATTTGGCCAAAATTAAAAGCATTCCTGGGCGAGGGGGGCGTGGGCAATATACATAACCGTAATATTTGTACCCCCATAATATGCTGAAATAAAGAAATAAAAAAATAAAAATAAATAAAAAAAAAAGCATTCCTACCCTCTCTATCTACCTTACAAAATCATATGAATAATACACCATTATAACATGCCAAATAATATGCCAGTTATATGCCAAATTTCTATACATTCTACATTCAGAGTTTAATAACATTTATTTGTTGAATAATTCATTTTACCAATGAAAGTAAGCCAGGATGTACTATTTTAAAAATTAATATTCATTTAATCTTCATAGCCATATGTAATAAATTATCTCCTTTTTAGTTTTAATGTAAAGGTATGTATTTATTTATATTTAATTTCATGTGTGCTGGCCATTGAACAAATGTTTATGATGTCTACTATGACAAGAACTTCATGAATCTCTGCAGAGATACAGAGAATAGAGCAGTTATCTGGGTGGGTCACTAAAGATAGATAATAATCCAAATCATGTAACACGCATTGAAATTAAAAACATCACTTTAAGGCAGTATAAAGCCACATGCATGTTACAGAATAGAAATTTTCGGTCCCTATTGGAAGCCCCTGTGGCTACCCTCAAGCCTTATGAGGAATCTTTCTAGGCATCTCCCTCCTGATTTTCTCTTTATGAACCTGCTTGTTTTACTCTGCGTCTCAGATTCCAGGCTAGTGCCTCATTTCCAGCATTCTCTCTGCTGTTCCCCTTCTGACTGACACTTCAATTAGCAATAAATTGAACAATCATTTACCCCAGTTCAACCCTCCTCCTGGTTTGTTCCAGCTTTGAGTCAGGTTTGTGTTTCCAGGCTTGCTGGGCATCAAATTCTGTTATGCCTACATATTAACGCAGCCCTGGCTCACCAAGCCCTCAACCAAGGAGGGAAATTCGGAGAAAGTGTATGAATGAGAGCATCAACAAGCACATCTTAAACAATGAAGATTATTAACAACTTCAGTAGCTGAAATAGTTGGAAGACTAGAAATAGAAAAGGAAATCTGTAATAACAATGTGTGGCAATTTGGAAAAAAGAATAAGGGATGAGGATTTTGTAATTATCATAGGGTCAGTATAGAAAGGAAGGCATATCAAACTTACTCCTTCCTAGAGATATCAATGCAATAACTATAAGAGAAGATAAGGGACAAGAATTGAAAAAAGTTGGGGGGGGACATTTTACTATTTTTATTTATAAGTGTACTGGGTTACACTGCCTGATTCAATAAATTTAAACATGATTGGATACTAAAGTGAAAGTGCCCTAAATAGCAACTGACATCTTTGAGCTATATGACAAGCAAATGCAGTGGTGGATCTCCCTCCACACTTTAAAGTATTTAAGATTTTTTTAAAGATTTTTTAATGGAGAAGACATTTAGAAATAAAGAAAACATTTACTCTTCTATAAAACCACCTTTATAAGCTATGGAAATATTTTTTATGGTTCTAGTTATGTGATACCTCAACAAGACTATAATGACTCTTGAAAAAAACAGTAAGGGGTATCATCAGAGTGGTAAACAATATTGGGGCCTACTGTCTAAAAACAAGTCAAATGATTAATGCTCTAACTTAAGAAAGATAGATGCCAGGAAGGAATATGATTAGAGTTTATAAACTTTAGCTCACACATATATGACACTATATTTCAAAGCACTTTCACATTATTTCACTTGCTTATCACAAAAATTTAGTAAAAATCAAGCATTATAATCTTAATTTTTAAAATAAATACCATATAACTATGAAGGGAATCCGTAAAGCAATAATACAGTACACCTTTAAACTAAATCTTAATGTATTGTAAGTAGTGAGATTCCTTTGTAGTTTGTAAGAGATATATTTAAGACAGTGAGCATAACTTGACAATTAATATAAATGTTGTATAGTGAACGTTAAACCTGAGATACTTTTTTTAACACAGGGTGGTAGAGACCTCAAAGTTAAGCAGTTTCAAAGAGTAGTAAGATCAGTGTGTAGATGATATATACATAATGACTTTTAGGAGAAAATAGCGGACAGTATTCTTCAACAAAGCCTCCATGGACTATGCTAGAGCGAAACCCTGAAAAAAAATGTCACATGAAATTAAATACATTGCTGTATTCTTCTAAATACCTTGTATGGGAGTCTTAATCCACTACCAAATTACTATTTTTGGACTTTTAGTCATGAGATTATCTTCCATATGCCACTTAATCAAATGAAAACAACCACTGCTTCCCAAATTTATTAGCACACCAGCAGCATTCAGGCCTATCCCTTATTAGATAAACAGCAAAATGAAACCCTAAGTATAACAAATGAATGACTACTGCACGAAAACTCAACACATGTGTTCCCTGTTGTTCTCCAATTAGAAAATAAAATATTCATGATCTTTGTATTCATAAAAGGATTGGGAGGTTTATTTATTTATTTTTGTTTGTTTGTTTGTTTTGCTCTTTTTTTATTTCAGCATATTATGGGGGTACAAATCTTACTGTTACGTATATTGCCCATGCCCCCTCCCCCCTTGAGGCAGAGCCTCAAGCATGATCATCCCCCAAACGTTGCACATCTCACTCATTATGTTTGTATATACCCATCTCACCTGCCTGACACCCAACATATTCCTATATGTCCACTTAGGTGTTGATCCGTTAATACCAATTTGTTGGTGAG
>VBSM01001562.1:2263560-2285323 GCA_008086735.1 Cheirogaleus medius
AGAGACAGGGTCTCACTATGTTACTCAGGTTGTTCTTGAACACCTAGCCTCAACTGAACCTCCCACCTTGGCCTCCCAAAGTCCTGGAATTACAAGCATGAGCTACTGTATACAGCCACCTTATGATAGATTTTTAAAAACTGAAATTCTAAAGTAATCTCTTTGTGGGAAATTAAAAAAACTCACTTCAAGCAAACCATGTTATTACAGAATGTGAAACTAAAAGCACTACTGTTAGCCAAACATCCTCTGAATGGACCTTTATCTTAAAATTGTGTAAATTTTCAAATAATTTAATAAATTTATATGAGGGGTATGTGTACTTATTTCTCTTGGCTTTAAATGGGACCTCCTACCTCCATCCTTCTCCTTTCAAGCTAAATAACTTCATTTATGAAAAATGAGATATAATTCTAGATATTTGCTTCTTGGGAATAGAATTTCATCCACAGTTGGGATATTTGCATTTTATACTTTTGATAATTTATTTACCACCCACTTTGTTTTTCCTCTTAGTACAGCTGTGTTCCCTCCACACCCAAATATGGCCCAAGTCCTGATCCACAAGAGTAAACTAACTTCATTACAGTCATTGGTCGTTGTCTGGCCAACTCTTTCCTCTTCCACCAAGCTCCACCCTTCCCAGGGACCCTGGGTCATGGTCGAAGCAGTGAGGAATAGCAAAAGAAGAGTGCTAGAAATCTGGAGTCTCAGATTTTTGCCTACCAATGAGATTAACTGGCTGTGTTGCCTAATTAAGGCTGGTCACATCTGTAGGCTTCAGTTTTTTCAGCTGTAAAATAATGAGGGTAGATTGTTATCTAACATTGCTTCCTCTTCTAAATTCTATGATTTTAATACTGCTTTCTGTACCACTGTTTCTGGAAGGAGGAGGATAATCCAAAAATCCAAAAGATGCCTTTCTGAAAAGAGACCATGTAGCAAGAGAACTCTAGTCTTATTATTCATTCATTGCTTAACAAATGTTTGTTGTGTACCTACTGTCCTCCTGGCACTATGCTATGTAGGCACTGGGTGTTAATTAATTGCACTTGCTTTGGTTCATTCTCAAACTGTTATTTTTACTGAGGTAAAATTCACATAATATAAAATTATCATTTTAAAGTGAACAATTCAGTGCATTTGGTACATTCACAACGTTGTGAAACCACCACTTCTATCTGGTTCCAAAACATTTCTCCACAGTAGAAGGAAACCCCATATCTGCTAAACCATCAGTCTGCATTCTCCCCTCCCCTGCCCCTGCTAACCACCAGTATGATTTCTGTCTCTGGATATTTCACATAGATGGACTCATACAAAATGTAACTCTTTTTGTTTCTCTTCTTTCACTTAGCAGGTTTTTGAGATTCATCCACTTTGTAATACATATCAGTAATATTTTCCTTTTTATGACTGAACAATATTCCATGGTATGCCTATTCTACAGTTTGCTTATCCATTCATCTATCCATTGATAGACATTTGGCCATTTTTACCTTTCAGCTATCAGTGAGTAGTGCTGCTACGAACATGCATGTATTAAATACATCAAACTCTTTTTAATGTCTAGTCAAATACAGCTCAAATGTAGTTTATGGCCAGTACTCTTATAAATACTTTTGGAGTGGTTAATAATCTTCCTGAACTGAATTCAACTGAAGCCCTTACACTGGTCATCTAATTTCTATCTCCTCTCATTTCTTCGTTCCTGGTTTTACTACTCAACAAATTGAGAAAGTATATAGAGTGTTCCTTGCTGTGTTCCTGTAAACGTCTAAGTATAAAGATAGAATCTGACAGATGTCTTTACAGTCAATGCCACATTCATATCAACAAGGAATCATTAACATCAGAAAGAGACAAGACCATGTCTTACAAAATGTTTCCAACTGATCAATTACTTATTGGGAAGGGGAATAGGATGAAAGTGCCAGCCTATTGCTATTCAGGACAATTAGGGCAGCAAAGACGTGTATATTTTTCTTCTTTGAATTGCCACTGGTGGGAATTATTTCTTCAACATATAATAATGCAATAAGAACTGTGGTTTTTTTTTTTTCAAATTAATTTTGTTTTGCTGTCCAGTGGCCCCATTGCAAAATCACTCTAAAGGATGGCACAATTTTTAGATAAAGCTTCATGCCAATTCCTGTTCTTCAATACCTAAGACATCTGTGGTTTTATTCCAGTTTCACCACTCACCAGTCCTGAATGATCCATGTACTGCTTCTATTCTTAGATTCATTGGCTCAATGTAAATGTGTAAGAACTATAGTGGTTGGCAAAAACCAGTCCTCACATTAACACACACATACACATATGCACACACATGTTGAGTGCTTTCCTTCTTACTGTCTTCATCAACCTAAGGATTTTGGCTTCATATGGTCGACCAATTTAGAACTATTGATTTTGAATATCTCTAAATAAATTCTGGCTTGGCTAGGTATAGGCTTAAAAATGATATAAAGAAATTTTGCAAATGAACAAAGAGTATTGACTTTCTGAGTCACTATAACCTTTCTACTTTTCTAAAATGATAGACTTCATTATTTCTAGTGTAGTACAACTCACTGCTCTGGATACTGTTAATTCTTTCAGTCTAATCATAAATTTGTCCTCTTTACTTACACCAAGTGCTGCAGCTGCCACTCATCCACTCAGTGGAGAAAAACAGTCAAATTAGTTCTTTGAATTGAGTGCAGTTAAGACTTTAGATCATATAGATAGAAACTGAATGATTATCTAGTATTAAATAGAATCTGACTGCAGATATCAGTTAAGTTTATAGTGAATTGCTGGCATACAGAGCTTTATGCAATCATGCTTGTGAGAAACCATGTATTAAATGTAATTTTTAAATGTTGAATCACCTTAAATACATTAGGGAATCTCAATAATTGAAGAAATGTCATCCTGATATCACTTATAAAGCAAATAATCACCAAAAAACATAAATTATTTCTTATTTGATTTATTTCGCAAAGTTGGATTTTCACATTACGTTTGTTTCAAAAGTGAAGTACTAATATTGTGATAAAATTTCCCATTTACATGGTTTTTCACTTTCCAAACATTTTCTCACCTATTATTTTAGTCATGCAGTTGCATTGTAAAATAAGTACGACTGCTGTTATCTATACATGAGTTACATCCCTAAGGCTTTGCTGCTCTAAGGTGATCTGAAGACCAGCTTTATCATCAGACAGGTTTGTTAGAAATGTAGAATCTCAGGCCCCACCCTAGACCTAATGAATCAGAATCTGCATTAAGAAATATCAAGTGGGCCAGGTGCAGTGGCTTACACCTGTGATCCCAGCTACTTGGGAGACTGAGGCAGGAGGATGGCTTGAGTCCAGGAGTTCAAGGCTTCAGTGAGCTATGATCATGCCACTGCATTCCAGCCTGGGCAACCAGATGGAGTTCAGTGGCAAGATGAGCAAGACCTCGTCTCTAAAAAATTAATTAATTTATTAATTGACTTAGAAAAAAAAAGAAAAATCAAGTGATTTGCCCTGGGTTTTTTTAGTGGTAAATCTGGGGCTAGAACTCAGATACTCTACGGATCCACAGCTCAGAAGCCTCTCATGTGACTATCCTGAATTATAAAAACAAGTAACATGAATGTGAGAGAATGCCGTAGATTTTTCTTCCAGAAGGAATCAATCTGGCATTTCTATTGTGTTCATGATGTAAGACATCAATTACATCAAACAATACGACATTTGGATCCAGGAAACAAGGCATGGCTACAGACATACGGATTTGGTGGGTCTTTGGAGGACCATCTGTTTCCTTTGTCAGATTTTCAGCATCAATGATTCTTAGCACAGAGAAGGATATAACTAACTTTACTTCCTTTAACATATTAGTACCAATTTGTTAGGTAACTAACAGGAATTAAACACTAAACCAGAAGGAATAAAATGCAGACTAAGTTTAGCAGGCAGCTCTTCTTAGCATAAACACACTAGCATTTTCCGCAGACAGTATCTTTTTACAAACATTCCTCAGTTTCTTGTTGCCATGAATCAAATATTAATGAGATCCAACTTTCTGGACAAAAATCGTATTTCCCCCTGGCTTACTGAGAGGCTTAGATGCTTTCATAAGATTTTATCTCAAGAAAGTTTCTTTTAAAATGCAAATAGAAATCAGGGGTGACATAATAAGGTAATGAATAATAATTGAGCTTGCTGGGGTTTATTTATCTGGTATAGAACAGGGTCTTCTAGAAACATTCCCAATTCTAGGGGGTTGTAAATGTACATTAGGTGGTAGTAGAAGGAGACCTGCAAAGAGGGAAGGAGAAAGCTTGGGGGAATACCTGGGGACAGTAATAGACAAAGAAGCATTAAAGTTGTACAATGTTTTATACTTTCAGAGTGTTTTCCCTTGTTTCTTATGGTAATGAGGTAGCCAGGAAAGGGGGGACAACAAGAGGTGGGGAGAGCCTGTGAGAGGGCAGGTGCCTAAGCCTAGCAGAGGGAGACACTGAAAACTAGAAGCAACCTTTCCTTAGGATTCTTTCCCAGAGAGCTCTTTGGGGTGACTGCTCAGCTTGGGAGCAACTGCAAGTCAGTATGTGCATTCACAGAGGAAAATGCGGTCCCTGAGGTGCAGTCCTGAAGACTTTGATCTTCATATGCAAGCTGACTCTCTCTTAATTGACTTAAGACAGTGAAATTCCCTAAGAGAATATCTGTTTTTTCAAAAGCAGGAGTGAATATTTCAAAGTCCTTTTAGTTCTCCTTTACTGTTTCTTCCTAGTTTATCATAGAGAAGGGCTTCCTGAGAAAAAGGAATTCTAAATGCTGGAATGATCACAATGGGTGAAATCATCATAACCGAGATATTTAAAAAATAAAATATCGGCCTGGTGCAGTGGCTCACACCTGTAATCCTAGCACTCTGGGAAGCCGAGGCAGGTGGATTGTTTGAGCTCAGGAGTTCGAGACCAGCCTGAGCAAGAGCGAGATCCCGTCTCTATTATAAATAGAAAGAAATTAGCCAAACAACTAAAAATAGAAAAAAATTAGCCAGGCATGGTGCCGCGTGCCTGTAGTCCCAGCTACCTGGGAGGCTGAGACAGAAGGATTGCTTGAGCCCAGGAGTTGGAGGTTGCTGTGAGCTAGGCTGAGCCACGACACTCTAGCCCAGGCAACAAAGTGAGACTCTGTCTCAAAAAAAAAAAAAAATCATCTAAGGCCTTTGGGATGATTAGATAGACACTGTCTAAAAGCAGGATGCAGGATGATTAACCAAAAATTTCATAGCACTTCTACTCAGCAATTCACCTAGACAGATGCAATGCTGTTAGAGTGGGATCTCCCGTAGTCCCACCGGACAGAGAGACAGAGTCACCGAGGATGTAATCACACAAGAGGAGCTTTATTATCTGGCTAGCCAGGGTCTAAGCCCAAGAGCACCAGGGCAGTGCTCTCTCTCTCTCTCTCCGGGCAAGGACCCCGACTGAAGCATGGGTGAGCTTTTTATACTCATTGTACACAAGCTGAACACGCGCTGATCATGCATCTGCCCTTTACAGTGATTGGTAAGCTTCCTATCTGCCGTTTGTGCCTGCATGTAATCTTTCTTCGCCCCTGATTGGCCCCTTTCCCCTGCATTTTGTTTCGGCCCATGATGCCCTGCAGCATGCTGCGGTCAACAAGCAAGCAGTGAACAGAAGCTATAGAGGTCAACCATTAGCCCAGTATGTTGCAACCTTTGTCGAAACACAAGGTGTGTCCTACAAAAGATAAGGTGTGTCCTACAATGCTTATGTTTAAAATTAGGTTTTAGGGGCAAGGTGCAATGGTTCATGCCTGTAATCCTAGCACTCTGGGAGGCCAAGGCGGGAGAATCACTTGAGCTCAGGAGTTCAAGGCCAACCTAAGCAAGAGCAAGATCTTGTCTCTACTAAAAACAGAAAACTTAGCTGGGTCTTGTGGCATGTGCCTGTAGTCCCACCTACTCGGGAGACTGAGGCAAGAGTTTCACTTGAGCCCAGGAGCTTGAGGTTACAATGAGCTACAATGATGCCACTACACTCTACCCAGGGTGACAGAGTGAGACTCTGTCTCCAAATAAATAAATAAATAAAAATAAAATTAGGCTTTAGTGTTGAGTTCCTAAACATTTCAGAGTTTCACAAAAGTGTGCTTGAAATTTCGTGCTTGATGTAATTGTTTGGCTTGCAAGAGCTACAGTGTAATGATACCTAATAAAACAAATATATTCATACATTCAAAATGATTCTTAGAAGTATCAGAAGAATACTTGCTTTTGTGTCTTTTTAAAAAATCTACTGTTTGTATGTGCTTCTGTGGTGCTTCATACATTATGATTATAAATTATATTTATATCTAAAGTATGATGGAATCTTAATGAATTATACATAAATAAGAAAAAATATTTGAAAACTTCTCTGACCTTAAAGTCCTTTCTTGCTTCCTGTTTGTTTCAGGTTGTAGATGCTTTAATTTAACTGTGGAGGGAGATTCAAGTTAATAAGTTACTCGTAAATTACAAAGTATGCAAATTTAGCAGACTTCAATCAAGGCTGTTTTATACATTTTATAAACTTGATCCATTTATGAGACTAAATGTAACTTATTATGGAAAACATTTTTTATGTATGTTAAATGCCTTCCTATAATTTTAAGAATGTTCTGTACTACATTCATCCTGATTTTTGAATCATACTAATTAAAACAGTAACAATAATATATTACTAATAACTATTCCTTTTTATTAACATTAAACTTCAGATGATTAAATGTTAAAATAAATTTCTTAAAATATCTTGTATATCATATCTGTTTATATTTTATAATTTGTATTTAGCAACATATTTAGAAAATGGTATGAACTTCAGTGACTAAAAATATTAAAATGGTGAGATAATTCTATTTTTGTATGAATAAGCAAATACTAAGAATTCTTCCATTTGTGAATAATATATAAACTAATCAATTTATAACTCCGTATATAACTATGCAGAACATGTATATAAAGATTTTTTTAAAACAGTCTCAGCTTGCACATATTAACATACTGCAGTCCCCAAGAGGGAAAAATAAATATTATTTTTATATATACATAAAATGTCATAGATATATAATAAATATTTGTATGTATTTATCCCCCAAAACACACAAATATACATACTATATATCTGCCAAAGTAAAAGAAAATTAATAAGTCCATGAATTCTGGATTATTCTTTATCATTGCTTGCTTTAAAACAGAACTTATTAATTAATAAAAATGAAACAAAACTATTAATACAACCAAGTGTTCACTAAGCATAGAAATCTGATGAGTATGTACAAAATATGGGAATTTAAATGAGAAGAGTATGTATTAAGGAAGGTCACCATTTTGAGTAGATCTATCATTTGACTTAAAATCATAAAATAATTGTTTTGTACATCAAAAGAGGTTCCAATTAGTGAATGTGCCAATTGAACTTTCTTGGCCTGTTGTGACATTACCCATTTGTCTGACATCTCTGGAAGCAGTTATTTTATACATTCAGCTTTTGTATTGAGTTAGGTTTTTATAAACTATGCTTTTTTTGGCTTGGTTTGGTTTTTTAAAGTCAATTTATTTAATTTTTTGAATTAAATTTAATTTTTATTTATTTCAGCATATTACGGAGGTACAAATGTTTAGGTTACATATATTGCCTTTGCCCACCCTATAAACTATGTTTATACCACAAAGTGAAAGGAGATTTAGTACATGATCAGTCTTTGTTTTTTAATTTGAGGCACACAAAAAGTTAAAGTATCTATTAATATGATCCCACAGTGGATTTTTCTCGAGAGTGCTGATCCTTCAGTCCATTTAAAAATTGGGTGCATACAAATTCTTTTCAATTTTCCCTGTTTATACACCAGTTATATCAATCTATCTCTACGGTTTTTACAAAAATGGATCAGGCTATCCATATTGATTTGTAACAGGCTTTTTCTCTTTATTTATTTATCTGAACATCTTTCCATATCACATGCATAGATTTCCTCACTTTCAATGACTGTATTGCATTCCACTCTGTGGGTGTATCGCAATCTATGCAGGCATTCCCCACTGATATTTAAATAGCCTTCAGGTAGATTTTTTTTCTTTTTTACTAACGAAAACACTGTTTCAGAGAATGTTGTGTAGCGTTATGTGCTTGCGGTAACATTTATGTAAGATAGATTCTTCCAGAGACTAGTTCTTGCTCAAGTCACCGTAACCAGCATGTTGTTAAAGCCAAAGGGACGTTTCTTATCTTTAACACACACACACCTCTCTGTTTTTTGGAAGACTCTCTGCTTTTCCTCATTCCTCTTTTGCTTCTCCTTCTCAGTCTCTTTGCTCCCACCTCTTTCTGGCAACCTCCTCAAGCTGGGTCAAGGCACTCTTCTCTTTGCATATTATATTCTGTCTCTAGACAACCTCACCCATCCTCAAGGCTTCAATGACCATGTGTACAGGAAAAGCACCTATATTTGTATCTTCATCCTAGATCACTCCTCTGGATTCTACAGCCATGTAGAGTGTAACACATTTGCTACTTTTTAGATTACTTTTGATTTGTTTTTCTACCCATAGCTCTCTTCATGACCCTAGATCCATAAATCCTATGGCCACTAACTCATTATACCTAAAACCTAACTAACTCCTATAATAATTCCATCCAATCCAGTGCTCCCCCGCATTCTCTGTTTTAGTGAATGGTACTGCCATCCCTGTATCGCACAAGCAGAAATAACCACCCTCATACAATTCATTACCAAGCACAGTTTTACCTCCTAAATATTACTTCAGTCCGTTTATTTTTCTCCATCTCCACTGCTACCCAACTAGTTCGTACTGTTACCATCTCTCACCATCGTATATCACCCTAATTGAGCTCTGTCCCCTACTTTTACTCTGATCAAGTTTCCATCTATAGCCAGACTGACCTTCCCTCCTCACTTTCCACCTTTCAGCCACACCAGCCTTCTTTCCATTCCTGCAACGTTCTCCCATGCTCCCTCCAACTCCAGAATATCTTTGTTGCCTAGAGGCTCAAGTGTCAGCAAGGAAGATAGGCAAGGTTTCTGCTCCAAATGGAGCTTAGATTCTAGAGGGATGAAGAGGGAGAAGTAATACAAAAGGCAAACTCAAAAAGAAATAAGCAAGATATATCAAATAGAAATCCTTGTTTATGTCTATGCTGAGAATAAATTGAAGCTGATAGAAGAGAAAATGACTGTCTCCTCCATATCGGGTAGGCAGAGAGTTGGAATTTCTTACAGTTGGAATTTATGAAAAGGTAGCCAACCATGTAGAGACGAGGAGAAAGAGTATTCATGCAAAGGGAACAGAGAATGCAAAGACCCTGATATAGGGATGAGCTTGGCTTGCTGCACCAGGATAATAGTGGTGGATCTTGTGAGAAGTGAACATGTGGAGGAAATGCTTCGCTATGCCGTTCTCTCCATCTGGAATGTTTTCTCTCCTTTTTACCCAGTTTCCTCCTCCTCTCCTCCCTTTCACCCAGTTTATTCCTACTCATTCTTTGATCTTGCTTTCCCTGGGAGGTCTTTCCTGACCCTGCAGACTTGATGCATTCCTCCACATACATGCATCATGCACCTTTCCTTCGTACCATACATCCCAGTTGTAGTTAGTAATATCAGTTTCCTTGGTGATTTCATTAGTTTGACTCTTTCGTGAAAACTTGCTCCATGACGGTCCAGACCTATCCCTTTGCTCAATATGGTTTTCCTCATTTTTAACACAGATGAGACATTCAATAAATATTTGTTAAAATGGGATTGTTAGGTCAAAAGTATGTGCCTTTTAAATTTCAGTAGATATTGCCAAATTACTTTCCCCCAAATATGCATTGCTTATATTCCCAGTAATCATATATGAAAGCACGCATTTCCCCTCATCCCCACCAGTCCTGTACGATAGTATTCTGCTTGACTTCACCACGGTAATAAATGATCATTTGCATCTTTTCTTCTTTTTGACCACCTACATTTTAAACAAATCCAATTACATATATATATTTGTTTGTTTTTGAGATAGGGTCTCACTCTGTTGCCCCGGCTAGAGTGTAGTGGTACCATAATAGCTCACTGCAACCTCAAACTCCTAGGCTCAAGCAATCCTCCTGCCTCAGCCTCCTGAGTAGCTGGGACTACAAGCACATACCACCACGCCTGGCTAATTTTTTTTATTTTTGGTAGAGATGGGATCTCACTCTTGCTCAGGCTGGTCTCGAACTCCCGATTTCAAGTGATCCTCACACCTTGGCCTCCCAGAGTGCTAGGATTATAGGCATGAGCCACCGTGCCCAGCCGAGTTCAGTTCTCTCTTAGCTCCCACATATGAGTGAGAACATGTGATATTTGTCTTTCTGTTCCTGGCTTATTTCACTTAACATAATGTTCTCCAGTTCCGTCCATGTTTTTGCAAATGACAGGATTTCATTCTTTTTTATGGTTGAATACAATTCCATTGTGTATATGTACATTTTCTTCATCCATTCATCTGTTGATGGACATGTACATTGAAAATCAAATTATATTAAGCTCAGGTTCATATTAGGCTTTTTAGTCCTAAATTAAATTTGTTTATTTTGGGAATATTTTTCTCACATTTAACACTCCAGTTTGCATGTGCCATACTGAATATCTCTTGCATGTGAATGCTTCTTATTTGGAAATTTCTGTGCTGTAAGCTATGTGCTGCTTGGCAGTTATACTCTCTACACAGCTAGGAAAGATTGAGTGCCAGTGAAAGACAGGTGGGTTCGGGGCCTCCAAAGGAGAAGGAAGCCACAAATTGAAAGGAGAATCAAGAAAGGGCCGAATTAGAGGTAGAACTGAGTAGGGTCTTATAAGACCGGAAACAAGGTAGGATCTGATGGTATAAAAGATTTTGGGCAAAATGTACCTGAGGTCTTGATAGCACCTTGAGAACTTTGTAAAGCCTCTATTTGTTCAGTGGCCAGGTGAACTTAGAGCAGGGACATGAGATAAAATTAAGAGGAGAAGATGAATTTGTTGGATAGTAAGGACCCAAATCTAAGAAGGCTTGGATTGAAGAGATTGGACAAATATATCTAAAACCAAGGACCACCAAAATCTCACCCATCTGGATAAACTTGGACTTAGATGTTTATAAAAGTATCCTAATAGACCCTCACTCTTGTAGAAAGATGGTCCTCTTGCAAAGAAATAGTACATTGTCCTTTATTCATTTATTTATTTATTTTGAGTCAGAGTCTCACTTTGTTGCCCGGACTAGAGTGCCGTGGTGTTAACCTAGCTCACAGCAACCTCAAACGCCTGGGCTCAGGCGATCCTTCTGCCTCAGCCTCCCGAGTAGCTGGGACTACAGGCATGCGCCATCATGCCCGGCTAATTTTTTGTATATGTATTTTTAGTTGGTCAATTAATTTCTTTCTATTTTTAGTAGAGACAGGGTCTCGCTCTTGCTCAGGCTGGTTTCAAACTCCTGACCTTGAGCAATCCACCTGCCTCGGCCTCCCAGAGTGCTAGGATTACAACCGTGAGCCACCGCGCTCGGCCTTGGTACATTGTCTTTTAAGAAGTGCCCTTGGAGACATTGTGGGAAGAGCTCTTGCTAGCACCTTAGTCTGTAGGTACAAAGCCCTGGGGCTGTGGGTGATGACAGTAGAGAGTGCCAGCAAAGGTGGTTGTTATTGCTGGGGACTTAGGCATAAGGCATGCACGATTATGGTTGTCCACTTACGGCAATAAAAAATAGTGAGCAGAGATCCCAGATGCTGGACAAGGAACCCATAGGAGAAACAATAGTCACTGAGTCTCTAGAACCCTCCCCCAGTATAAACTTAAGAACGGACTTAATGGTAAATCCCAACAGACTGGGGTCAGGGAAGGAGTGGGAGAGCAGGATATTTGAATCTGCCTAAGGACTGAAACAAGGCTGAAGCACATTGTGGACCAAGCTATGGAAAGCTAGGGGAGAAGACAGAGAGAAATGAGGTGGCATCTAACAATGGCACAGCCCAGAGATTGATTACAGGCCGCTATTCATCCTAGATCAGTTAACTGTTTTCTGTCACCTCCACCTTCACTATGTACTGTAGCAGTCTTACAATTCATTTGTGCAGGGTTTTGGGTTTAATAGTTTCCTGTGTTGAACTGTGGATGGGAAAAAATGATTTCTTTAGGAACATTCAGTCCTGGCATGTTGAAATGGGGTGAATGCTGGAATGGGGTGAAATGGGGCCCTAGAGAACTGAGAGTGTATTGAATTTGGTTAGTCCTTTCATTTCTCCGTTGTCTAGGGAAGATTTTGCTGTACAGTTTCTAGAGCATTGTCCGGGCTGTTTTTCAATGCTTCATTTAATATAGATTTCTTTTTCTTGGCAGAATGTACCTCACTATTAAATAAGTCTCACTACTAGGAAGTCAGATAGTCTCTCTACATTTTCCCATTTTGTTTCCCCTCACTAATTGTAACTCATGATAGTAAATAATTCCTCTCCCAGCATGGCACTCTGAAATAAGCACTATTGTATTTTGACAAAGCCCTTTAGATTTTCTATTGTGTTCCAGTTCCATATTTTATTTACAAACTCTCCAGGTTCCAATTATTACAACCAATTTGAGTCAGTGCAATGCATTTGAGTGTTCACTGTCTGTTCTACCTAGATGAATGTTTGTAAATGTAGCACCTTTAGAATAGAATAAAAAGCCTTTTGAGTATCTTTGGAATTATTGCTGTTGTAAATGAGGAGAAAAATCTGTATTTCCCATGTTTTTATATATGTTCAGAAATATGATAGTTCCAGTGAGTTTTGACTCTTTAAAAAATGCTAGTAGCAATAACAGCAAGGGCAGCAACAGCAAATCTTAACAATAATAAATCACCAACAGCTCGGCTGTCTTGCTTTTGTTAATAAAGAAAAATATAATCTTCCTATTATAGCTTCTATTCAAATAAAGCCAGTATAATTTTCAGAGTATTTTGGTAGCAACAAGAATACTTCACAGATAGCTAAGAGAGAATTAATAGATAATATTTTCCTATAGGGAAAAAAATCAGATCTCTAAATATGGTAACTCATTGGCAAGGCAAAAAAGCTGGCCAAGTGCTGAACAAAAGCTCACTGCTGTATAGGCGATTTAGTTGGCAGTCCTAGCACTACCTGCTGTGTGTGTTTGTGTCCAGATGGCCAAAATGCCAAGCAAATCCTTAAATCACAGGTGGTGTTGAAATGCTGATTTTTCATGGGAGATTGTGGGTGGGCACCCATTTGCCCCAGCAGGGAGGCTCTCTGAATGAGCTCCCCCAAGCCATAGAACCATTGCCAACCATGTGCGAGTAGTGATTGATGATGCTGAGTTAGGAGAGTCCTGGGGATGGAACAAGGCAGAGAAGTGAAGGGGTGTTTCACTTCCCTGATCTGAGATAATGTCTCTCAAGATGTGGTCCTTGGATCACCTGAATCCCAATTCATCTGGGTGCCTATTTAAACTGATTAGTGTGTCTCACCCCTGACTTAATCTTTAGAGACAGAGTTCAGGAGCCTGTGTTTTTTAACAAGATGCATTTTTAAAGAAACTTTCTGGATGATTCTTCTGAGCACTAAATGTAAGAACCATTGATTTGCCATTGGTGGGATGACAGTGACACGTGCAAACACATTGCTTTATGGAATTTAAAGAAAGCACAAAGGCCCATCTGTCTATTGGCACAGCAACATGCTGGCAGTAAGTAGGTGCTGACCACACAGCTTTCTCTGGCCCTGGTGGCCTTTCCCAAATAGTAAATTCCCTCCATGTTTACATCTATATAATGCAACCCATAGTGACCACACAATTGGATTTTCTAGGACAGTTCTAATTTCATGTTATTTCATTCTTTTCAATAAAAGTAGCCCATTTAAATCAAACAATCTCTTATAATCCTGCAGCAGAAAAATATTTTGATATTAAATCATATATTTGAAAAATCTCATTTACCCCTGCCCTTTCCATATCATTCAAACAGTACCAAGAACACATTGTTGGGACTCTGCTCCAGACTGGGGTGGCACAAAGAGAGCAATTAGTGAGATTCCCGGCTTTAAACTTTAAAGAAGTCTTTTAAAATACATAACAGGTAATAGTCTAAAGGTCAAAACATTTTTGGGATGCATGAAAGAGAATCAGGGAGAAAGTGTTATTTTTGTGGATTATTTTTAATTCTAAAAACTTGATTTTGAATATCAAGAGCCAAGCTTAGTAAAAACCTTTCCATAAATAGGCTTTTATGTTATCCAAGCAAAAATATATAAAATAACTCAAATAATTAGAGTATAATACAATCGCTACTTTATGTTAAAAACTTATGTTATAGTTATGATAATAAACATTTTGCATTGTCATCTCATGTAATATTATTTATAGTTTTGTATTTAGGTACTAAGAGTTCCCGTTGGAAACTCAGGGAGATTTAAGTTACTAGTTCAATATCACACTGCTGGCAAGTAGTGACAAGAATCCAACCCAGATTTGTGATTCTAAAGTCTAAGCTCTTGAACTCAATGTTATGCCCTACATCTCTCTTTTGCTTTTTCTATTCCAGTATAGAAATATACTGTGCTAGGGTATTCTTATGTCAGACTCTTACTACTTTTTGCAAGGTTTTTCAGCTTCTCTTTGTTTCAGTTTCCAGGCATTCCTAAAATACCTTCCACAAGTCACTTACCTTTCTAGGAATGACTCTGTTTGCCTGTCAATAATGAGGGCCCTGTGTTTTCTGCCAACAGCGTCTTCGTTCTGCCTGTATTGCCTGTATTGCTGATGGGAGTGGTGTTGATTTGTTAGTTTTTGCTCCTTCTGGAGAGAAAAGTAACTTAATGATTGGAATCCAAGCAGAAAGTAGATCCCTCATTGGGTAAAACATGGCTGCCACTTTATTGCAATCCCATCTGGAATATTCCTTGGTGCTATGGTCTGAATGTTTGTGTCCCCCAAAAACTCATTTGCTGAAATCCTAACCCCCAACTTGATGATATTAGGAGGCAAGGGCCTTTGATTAGATTGTGAGAGCAGAGCCTTCATGATTGTGTTAGTGCCCTTATAAAAGAGATCAGAGAGCCAGCTAGCCCTTCCACCATATGAGAACACAGTGAGAAGGTGCCATCTATGAGAAAGTGAGCCCACACCAGAAACTGACCATGATGGCAGTCTTATCTTGGCCTCCTCAACCTCCAGAACTGTGAGAAATAAATTTCTGCTGTTTATGAGCTACCCAGCCTGTGGTATTTTGTTACAGAAGCCCAAACAGACTAAGATACCTGACTATAGCAATTCAGAGATATTATTGTAAACAATTTCATACCCCATGTTGTGAAGGCTGTTCCAATTATCTGCCACTGTAGATGATTACCTAAATAATCAATGACTTAAAAAATAATTTACTTTTATCTCTTCCAATTCTGTGAGTTTGCTGGTTCAGCTGGGTGATTCTAACTTGGGATCTCTTATGCAGTTGAAATCAGATGTTGGCTGGGGCTGGAGCCATTTGAGGACTTAACTGGTATACAAGACAGATTCTTCATTCATGTCTTGTACCTGAGCTAAGATTGAATAACTGGGGGCTGCCTGGACTTATCTCTCCACACCGCCTCTCCATGTACCTAGCTTGGGCTTCATGACAGCATGGAAGTCTCTGGGTAGACAGAGTTCTTATATGGTAGCTATCATTTTCTAGAGTGAATGTTCCAAGATACCAAGGTGGAAGCTGCAAGACTTCTTCTGACCTAGCACTGGAAACTGTGCAGAATCACTTTCACTGCATTCTATTGATTCTGTGATAACCAATAGAATTCAAGAGGAGGGAATGCAAAAGGGCATGAGTTCTGGGGGACTGCTCTGGTTTGAATATGTCCTCCAAAGTTCATATGTGAAAACTTAATCCCCAATGCAGCAGTGTTGAGAGATGGGACCTTTAGGAAATGATTAGGTCAGGAGGGATCTGCCCTCACGAATGGATTAATGCCATTATCACAAGAGTGGGTTAGTTATCAAGGGGAGTTGGCTCCTGAGAAAAGGATAAGTTCAGTGCCTGATTTCCACTTTTGCTCTCTCAAGCACTTCTGCCTTCCAACTTCTACCTTCTGCCATGGGATGACCCTCATCAGAAGCTGGTGCCATGCTCTTGGACTTTCCAGACTCCAAAACTGTGAGTCAAATAAACTTCTATGGTTTATACATTATCCAGTCTGTAGTATTTTGTTATAGCAGCAGAAAACAGACTAAGAGAGAGACTATCTTTGGAGAATAGCCACCACAGTCTAGACCTATAACTGTTTTCTCTCAAGACACCCTAGATGAAGGAAAGACAAAGCAAGGTTATCGCTAAGACTTCTAATGCTAACAGAAGTAGCTTTTCAAGTTCTCTCCCACCCTTTGTCTGGTTCCCAGAGGATGTTCGAGTTTTTCTGCTTCAAATATTAATGCTGCTTTCTGCCATCTGGCAATTTTAATTAGTGATGGTTTATTCCCTTATCTCAGAATGTGACCTTGACATTATTGCTGGGGTTTGACCTTGCTATCGCAATCATACAAGTCTTCCTGCTTCTCCTTGACATGTGATAGTCATCTGATTTACTTGGGGGAGTCTTTCCATCTGCATCAGTGTTATAGATTTTTGATTAGGCTTCCAAAAGGGTAGTGTTTAGCTCCCTCAAAATCTTATGGACCCTTTCATCTCTGTATTTTGGTCACATTCCTCTAGGTCAAAGGGAATTTGGTGGCATCGCTCAGAGACACACTCAGTTTTCTCTCCATTCCCCAGCATGTACCAGTGGCCTTCTGTTTCCTGAGATTCCTCTATTGGCTCTATATTACCTTCACTGCTTAACCCAAGATCTCTTTTATCAGAGGTGCTTTGTATCAGAATTGTGGGGGGACAAAGGAATTAACAAACGTGCAACTTTATTGATTCTATCTCATCATTCTGCAAAGCTGGGCATTTTAGGGACCCAAACAAAGACTGCTGAGTTCAAACCATGTAAGGCATAAAAATAAGCAAATGAAGATTAAATGTCAGCCTTATTACTAATGTGCACCTGTAGTTTTAGATTTATGGCTAAAAGAGATTGCAAACAACCCCCCATGTTTGCCTTCCCCAAGAGGTTGAACTTCCTCCAGTGGAAACCTGCCTGCTGAGGTTATCACATTTGGGAGAACAAACCAGAATGAGAGAGTAACGTGGCCAGCACATCTCCACAAGAGATTCCAGAAGGGGTGAGCCAAGCCTGGTCAAACATGTCCTTCTTCAAAACTGACCCAATCAGACAAGCCACTTTTCTCATGGGTTAGAGTAAGTGAGGAGTGTAAGTGAAGCCAAAAGTGTTCCTCTTCTGCTCATCTTTCCATAGAAAACACGATGAGAGGGGAATATGCGTTTTTCTTTATTGAGTCCTGAGACATCCCTCCTCCCCCACCCAGGGATGTTAGAGAAGCAGCCCACAGCACTCTGAAATTCCCAACATTCATGCCGCTCATTATAAGGAGGGCTGTCGGCTTGTGGTGACATGCCAGAGTTCCTGAATTAGGCATATATATATAAGTACCCACACCTATCTCTGAATCTTTTTTATATTGTTTCAAAAATGCCATTACAATTACCAAATGAAACCACGTCTACATAAATGTGGTAGAAAGATAAGGATAAATACAATTTGGTATTTAGGGATATGATCCAGAGCCCGATTAGACCCTTCAACTATGACCCAGGAGTTCCATGATTTTTTCCCCATTATGTTTCATTTGAAGAACTATTTGTTATTGTGTTGTACAAATGAAGCAGGAGCAAGTATCATATGTTTTATAGAGAGATATATGAATAGGTATGTGCATGAATAGGTATGTAAATTGCCTGTTCATGGCAGAATATACATATGTAAATGCGGTGCATATGCCTTCCTAACATAAATATTTCATTGGTTTCTGTTATGAGGTTTGAAACTGGAGGATTGGACCCCTGTGTGTTGCCTTTGAGCTACCTCTCACATGTAATTTGCACATTAAACATGTATGCATGCTTCTTTATAGCTCTATAATTGTCACATCTACATAATATATGTGCTGAGTAGACAAAGAGCTTATTTTCCTTTTGAATTAAAATTTCAAAAATACTAATCCATCTTTAGAAGCAAAAACACTGATCAAAGGATGCAATAAGATCCTCATTAACACCGAGCAATGAAAAACCTGTTGTAATTATGGGGAGCAGTAAGTTCTGGTGACGGGCACGGGGGAACTATGCAAAGGGCTTTACAAGTCATAACTCTACCCCAGCGCTGTCTGACAGGCAGCCAGCTCCTACCCAGGGTCTCCTGTAGTTACCCAACATCCCAGGAATGTTGTGCAAATTAGTTTCTGAGAAATATTTTTTTAAGATCATGTGAGAAGATAAGGAGCAAAACATAAGCTTTTTACCAGCCCATGGCATTTTATGTTTAAGAAACACTTGCATAGCACTGATCAGGTATTTTACTAGGTACTTACCACAGATTAGCTCATCTAGTCTTCATAGCAAACCTGTAAATTGGAAACTACTATTATCTCTGTGTTAGAGGGGAAATTAAGCAGGTTGTCTAAGGTCAGCCAGCTGAGACCCGAATGTAGGCAAGGCTGGTGCTGTGGCCCACGCACACAATCACACCACCTTCTGCCCCCAGCCTGAGCGCATGGTGCCAGGTAACATTCTAGTACCAGCGATCCTTCTGCTCACTTAACCCAAAGCAAATTACTTCATCATGCTGGACTTACAATCACCTTCTTTATCCTAGTGGTAGGATGAGAACAAATGAAATGGACTATGAACTTCTCATAATTTTTACTCTGATTCAGTATAGAATTTTAAATGTCTGAAAGTATTGTTGAGCATCTTAAGGTAAATCTATCAATTGGTTGAACATGTGTAAACAAATTCTGGCTTTGTTATGCTATTTCAATCATTGCAAGTAATATTTGAGGCAAATGGAATGAGCTGATCACTATAACATGAAAAGGCTTTGACACAGAAAGTTTCCAAACTTGAAGTTCTAACTTCTTCAGGCTATTCCTTAGCCTTGTGAATTGCTTGCTTCGTGTTCTATCAGGTGCCTTCTTAGTAGTCTAGCTCTGAAATGAATCCATCTTCTCAGTTGTGTTCCTGGGTCCAGACTTTTAACTCTGGCCACAATTATTAACATTAATTGGTAGGCTCAGCAGAGAGGCTAAGGGATGAATAGGCACCACCAACAAAAGTAGGTTCTCTCCTTAGAACTGTGTGAATGAAAAGGGTGGGAAAGGTCAGCTTGCTGCTGCCTGCACTGAATCTACTCTGGAAGAAAGGACTTCAGTCTGGCATATCTCCCAGCAAACATAATTGAAAAGAAATCCCACTAAGTGAAATTTTCTCTTTGAGTTTTGTCAGATTATGTAGATCTTATAGAAAATCACACACACACACACACAAAACAATCTACTCCATACCCTCTGGGCCAAAATGAGATTATATTTAGACAATGGTCTTACGTCCTACAAACGATGTCTGAGGAGCCCTGGCCCTGTGACTTTGCTCTGCTGAGAGCTTCCTCTACTGCTGAACCCAGCCAGCGACTCACTCCACGATCCTAAGAAGGTCTGGTGGTCATGGTTCTGGGGCATTCTGTGCCCACTGTACCAAAGAAACAAGGACAGAAAGGCAGAAGCAAGACTCCTCAGATTTGAATAAACCGAGGGAAGGATCTCAACAACTATGATGGAAAAAACATCACACACAACCTTTCTTTTGTAATGGCAGTGAAATTATGAAATGGATAGGTTTTTATCTCAGCACAAAATTGGAGAAATTTCCCCAGGGAATTTTTTAGACCATGTAAGTAGAAAAGTATATAAATGCCTAATGGATTCTAAGACTATGTTTTTAGCTGGTCACCATTAGCTTAAAAATCTGTATAATTTGATTTCTGAAAATTTCCAAATGAAAACCATAAGTTGATTTCCCCTCAATCCAGAAGAATTCTAGGTGTAAGGAGTTTGATAATGTGTAGCCCATGGCAAAATATTTTGAAACAGCCAAAAGCCTTTCATCAAATGACCTGATTAAATGATCCTATTGAGTACAGGGTCATTTAACCAGATCAGGATGTTCAGGTACACAGAAAACACTCTGAAGGTAACACAATGTATCTGGAGATTGTAACTGGAGAAACTCTCCAGTTTGTGATTGATTGTTTGTATTTTTAAAAATCGAGCTCATCAGACCCTTGCAACAGATGAACATGATTCAAAGGTCCATTAGGTGTTGGAGTGAACTTGAACAGGACTATAAACTCAATGAACATTCATGAACACTTTTTGATAATGAAAATGGGATTCCCCGAGGTTAATGATACAAACACCGAAAGAATTACCAAATCATTTCTATTAATATATCTCGACTTCCATATTCTAAACCTAGACTCTCAATTTCCTTTGTAATTTATTTGGCTGGTCTTTTTTTTTTCTTTTTTCTATGCCTGGGTGGGTTTATCGGCTCTTCCCATACAGATTCCCTCTATCCTCAAAACAATTGAGAAACTCAAGAAAGGAGAGTTGAACCTTGGTTTGACTCTTAATGCCCTGGCATGTTGACTCACTGGTATTGCTGAACACAGAAAGACTCAGGCAAACTAAGGTCTTTGATGAATGTTACAACTTTGGGGTTCTTATGTTTCATTCTTTGTCACATATTGTACAGAAATATTATAATCATATTGTAGTAGATATCTTTTAACTGATCCTTATGAATGTTTATAATGTGTGAAATAATTACAAATACAAAGAAATTTGCTTTACTTTAGTTGCTACTTTAGTACCTGGATACAAAAGTTTACATAATATAACATAAAGGAATTTTCCGGATATGTTGGCAGCTAAGCAGCTAGACCAGTGTTTTTTTGCCTCCAAAACTACCTATTCATATAAGAATTCCATAGCATATCATAGATATCACTAGAACCTTTGTTCAACATCCTGACATTAGAACTCTAAAGAATTAAAGAAAAGGAAGACCTGTTTCTAAAGCTGTGTGGTGAGACTAACATCCTAAAAAAATTGTTGATTGTAGCAGATGTGTTTCACCTGTCAAAATGATAAAATCAAGAAAGCTTTTACTTCTCCTGAAGATCACAGTTTGGCTTTCAGACATATCACGGAGAGTGTATTCTCCAAAGGCACAAAGATAAGTGTTAACCCAGTGAGTGCTGGCACATTATTTGAAGTATACCAGCAGTGTTTTCCTTTTCTGGAGAAAACAATTTGACCCACTCCCTTGCCTTTACCACCTCTGGTATGTAAAGGTGGGGTGGCACCTGTGTCAGTTCTGCTGACACTTCATCCTCTTTTAGATGAACAACAGGTGTCACCATTACAAAAATGATAGATTATTCCAAGGGCCACTAAGCAAGATTCATTCCTCTGAGAATTCCAGCCTGCTGATCTTGCTCGGGACTCCCTCACTGTAACCCCCACCCCATCCCTGTATTCCAGGCAATTGCAGTCAGTAGGTTAACTAGGAGGCTGTTCAGAGTGAATGGCCCAGAGTCCCAGAAAGACATTGAAAGTCTAGATCAGTCTCTACTAAAAATAGAAAGAAATTAGCTAGATAACTAAAAATATATATAGAAAAAATTAGCTGGGCTAGTCCCAGCTACTCGGGAGGCTGAGGCAGAAGGATTGCTTGAGCCCAGGAG
>VBSM01001562.1:2285423-2297972 GCA_008086735.1 Cheirogaleus medius
TATTACAAGTAAGCTAATGGCATCCTCTAACACAAAGACCAGGTTGAATTCTTTACTTATGTAAGCATTTTGGTCACTTCTGTAGGGTGAGCAAAGACCTCTCCGAGATTCCACTTCCGGTCTCTATAACTCATTTCTAAGGTTGTTTACTTTGTTGCTCAAATTGTCCCAGATTGGCCATTTGGAGACCCTTGAAGTTGGTTTCTATGTTCCTTCAAGATGCCCTCATCCAAGAGCACTTCCTTATTTTTTGACACTGTCAATTATTCTAGGGCTTGTCTTGTATTTTCCTTGCCCAGACCTGGAATCAGCCATTGATGAGGAACACCAGTTCCTTCCAGTGAAGAATGGCATTTAGAAGACAACATCTGAGATTGGAAGGGCTCATTGCCATGAGATATTATTGTTGCCAAGCCCTCTCTGTGAACTGAGCTAGGTAATATATGTATGTGTGTGTGTGTGTGTGTATGCACACGCACTTATATTTACATCTATATTTATTTCTATATGTATCTATGTAAGTGGAAAACTGTGAGCTCACAATGCCTCCAATTCTAGTCCAACACCATAGGGTTCACTAGTTTTCTTCTTTTCCATATCTGTAACTTTCTTCTCCAACAGTGAGAAACCTAGCTCCTATTATTTGTAATATATTACTTCCTTGATCTTCCTCCTAAATGTAACCATCCTCCCGTAAGCCATCACCACCCGCTTCCTTGCATGCATCCCCTCCTTACTACACTTGGGCTGTGACATGCTGTCAGTGCTGTCCTGTGAACAGGATGCCTTTCCCATCCCATTTAGGCTCCAACACTTTATGCCTCACTGCCACTCTCCTCTCTTATCCCTTACCTGAAGCCCATAGCCATATGGAGAAGAGATGTCTAAACATAGGCAGGGCTCTGTTAGCAAGGAAGAAGGGGAAAGTGGATTTTGGATAAGCAACCAACAGTGCCTGCTACAAGAATCCATTGCTGGCCAGGCGCCGTGGCTCATGCCTATAATCCTAGCTAGCACTCAGGGAGGCTGAGGTGGGAGGATCACTTGAGGTCAGGAGTTCAAGACCAGCCTGAGTGACAGCAAGACCCCGTCTCTGCCAAAAAAAGAAAAAATTATTTAGATATAGTGGCGTGCACCTGTAGTCCCAGCTACTAGGAAGGCTGAGGGAGAAGGATCGCTTGAGCCCAGGAGTTTGAGGCTGCAGTGAGCTATCATGATGCCATTGCACTCTACCTGAGCGATGGAGCGAGACTCTGTCTCAAAAAAAAAAAAAAGAAAAAGAAAAAGAATCCATTGTCATTTTGGTATAAGTAACCATTTTCCTTTGGGGAACTTTGCATATGTTCAAACTGTCCTTGTGGTTTGAGTGGGGCCAGACCCATCTTTGGGTCTAATCAGGGTAGCTTAACCATATTGCGAGCCCTTGACTAATGTAGTTGGTTTAAGAATGGGCATATAACCTAAGTCAGGCCAATGAGAGCTTTGCCTGAAATTGCTAAAAAGATTAAATAGAAATAGAATCTCTTTCTACTGGTATTGCCAGGCCTGGAGCTGATAATCATCTTGCCACCACAGAAGGAAGCCAACATGAAGGAAAGCAGATTTGTGACTGGGAGAGAAGGATTGCACACATCACTGTTTAAGCACCTTGATCCAGCCATGCCTGAAGCTACATATATTCCTTAGCTTTAGTTATATGAACCAATAATTTCTCCTTTCTGTTTAACTCAACTTGAGATGCGTTTCTGCCATTTGCAACCTGAATAATTATAACTGACACACCTGGCCCTTAGCTTGGTTTTTATAATCTCCCAACAACTAGGGGAGGCTTGAGTAGCATAATTCTTAGCCTAATCTAGTGGGATGAGGCAAAGGCAATAACTTTGGACTTTAAGTGAGAAATTCATGGAAAAATTGAAGGGTCAATAATGGTTTAAAAACATCTCTGCGGATCCAGATATATTTTTAAATTCCATGCCAGGTTTACTTAACTAGTCTGTTTCCTTTTCACATTTGAAAAATGGTGACAACAATACTGAAACTTTCAAATGACCCCTCCCAAAGCTCAGGCCAGAAATTATTAGCACATGTTTTAAAGCAACTTCAGTTCCTCAAGAGTTGCAGCTAAGTGTATTCTTTATCTTATTTTCCTACGCTGTACTTCTATTCATCCGCTAGCTTGCAGCCAGTAAAAAGTACTGTTATTAAACACTGGAACATATGGGATATATCACTTTTTTAAAAACAAACTCATACAAGAAAGAGGCTTTGAAGGCCACATGTGGGCATCTCAAGAAAGTGATTCAAAAGGAAGTCGGAAGCCTCAAATGAACAAAATGGTCATTTCAATGCAAAGACAACGATTTGGTTTTCGGTGTTTGTTTTAGTCATCCGTTTGGCATTGGGACGGAGGTCAGTCTTCCAGTCGTGCACTGTGGCATCTTGCCTGGGGTTAGCAAAGAAAAGTGAGACAAAGAGAAGCAGTCAGCAGGACCCAACCAGCAACTGTGTGTGACCAGAGAAGTGTGACCGTGAAGCGGCTTTTCTCACAGCTGTACCTCTCACGTTGTCTCTTTAAATCAAAAACTTGGAGCTCTAGGAGTTTGCTTTCTTTCTTTCTTTTTTTTTGGATAGACTTCTCCTTTCCTTGGTCTTGTACAATTTCTGGTCCCCGCTCTGCTCAGCCCTTGGTGTGGGGCTTTGGTGATGCGACCCAGCCGTGTGGTGGAACCACACAGTGGCTACTAAACTGCACTCATTTCCCAGCCGAAGAGACCAAAAAGCTGTAATCCCGTAATGGTTTCTTCAAACAACGACTTGATTTCACTTGAAGTAGTTAAAATGAATGGCTTTTGTCATTTGGAATCTGAGCACACATGGCGGAATTTTTTGTTTAAAAAAAACTCAAACTGTAAAGATGGCAACAATATTCCCTGTGTTGAGGATGTGATTTCATCATATTAAAAACATGTTGGAAAGCTCTACTCATTCTTATTTCTTCATGCTGCTAAAGCTGACAAAGATAACTGAGCTACTACTCTGCTTCACGCTAATCAGAGAAGAAAGGGATTAATATTACCAGAGTTGGGACAGAGGGGGACCAGTTCTGGCCATATAGCATTTTAAAGACCTGACAAACAGAAAGAAGGTAAACTTCAGTAGATGGTTGCATAAGATCACTGGCAGTTTATTTTTAATTATCATAAAAATGATACTTGTTAAAAGTTTTTTTATTTCAGCATATTACAGGGGTACAAATGTTTAGGTTACATATATCGCCTCTGCCCCACAAAAAGGATAATTTGAACAAATAAATTTAACAAACAAATAAAAAAGCCTTAAGACAGTGTGTCCAAACTTTCTTCTGCAAACTACGAACCTGATAGTCCAAACCCAGGGAACCTCACCTTACCCTGGATAAAAGAGAAGATTCACCACTCAACTTTTTACTTGAATTTCATGCTTATAGGGTGACCTGCCTAAGGAATAAATTGGCTTTATACCCCTGGATGATCTTTGGTCTCTTAGGAAGAAGGAAAGCATCACTTGGTTCCTTTCCCTCATTAGTTCTGGTAGAATCGTCTCCAAGCCTAACGGTCCCTGCTTCTTAAATGACTGCGGTATTTGTTTGCTCCTCTACCTCCCCATTTGTTCAGGGTCCTGTCATCTCTCATCCGAGTGACTGCAAAAGTCACTAAGCTGATTTCCTTGCCCCGATCTCCCTCCCTGCTATAAGAATGATCTTTTATTCTGTATTCTATAGTGTCCCTCCTTTGCTTGAATTTTATCAATGTCTCCAAGTTGCTTCCAATGCACTGCAGAACACAGTCTTTTAAACCTGGCCCTTCTATTCTCTCCTGCTTCAACTTTCACTAACTCCACCTGATGCTCCAAGATGCTGAATTACATGGGAGCTCTTTTCCTCTCTCAGGCAGGCCTTTCCCTCATCTGAGCTTTTGCTTCCTCCTCCAGGAACCCACTCTGCCGCTTTGTAGCTGGTTAAATAACCGCTGCTGGAATTCTGAGACCTCAGATGCCAATGTCCGCTCAGACGTCTTTCCTGACTTCCCATCTGCTTCCAGGCAGGGGACGTTCCTATTTGCCCCTGTGTTTACCTCCATCCTAGAACTTACATTATTATTCTTTTTTACTTGTTCATCTTACCTACTAGTCTGGGAGGGGCTGTGCCTTTCATTTCTACATCTCCATCGCCTGCTAGGGGGCTCAGCTTATATAGTTGGTGCTTAAATGTTGAAGGAGTGAATGAATGACGTGGAACATGAAAAACTGATAGTGGTTATATAAAGTTTAAGCATTTGGGGAGTTTGATTGTTTTCAATTGACAATGACAATGGCCCACTCTAGGTTACTGTGTGAACCTACTCAGTTGGACATTTTTGGTGAGGTTGTTAGAAACTTTGAAATATATATTGAATCTCTGCTCTAGTTAACTGGAGCAGCACTAAATTATTCAACACAGAACACAGGAGGCAAACACATCAATTCACTGGAGCGAGCCAATAAAAGGTGTTGAAAACAGGGAGGAAAGTTACTGATAAAACGTAACAGGGTTTTCAAACAAGGAAAATATTGTTGATTTAAATTGCAGAGATCTTATTCACACTCACCAGCAAGCAAAGGGAAAATATTACAACTTGTTTTGGAATATTTAGAAAATATTCTAAATAGTACTTGAACTCCCTGTACTGAAGTCATAATCTAGCAACATTATCTAAAAAAATTTATGCCCTACCACTAAAAAAACCTGAACTTTATATTTTGGCAAGGCTGATTTCCTTACTATTTTCTAGATCTGTTATCTTTAGGGCAGGTTCCACGCTCTTGCTCATGTATGCTCCAATTTGGAATATTCTATCTCCTATCCTTTGTCTAATCGACTGTATTTCTTCTCTGTCCTTTATTCTCAGCCTAAATCCTGCCACCTTCAAAGAAACCTCCTCCAGCTATTCTGGCCCATGTGAACTGTGCCTTTTCTGCTTTTCTACTGCACTCATGCCTATGGTGCTCACAGCTCCTCTTCCACCCTGACTCCGACAATTCTTTATCCCTGTCGGAATCTGCAATCCAGTGACACCTTTTCATTGTCCCCACATCTCTCATGTCTTTCCTCTGTACCTGGTGCAAGGGACCTCCGTAGTCAATCATTATAATCACTCCCTTAAGTATATTTTCAACTCCTACTTATAATACGTGCTTAACAAAACCCTAGGGCAGGCATAGTTCCAACTCTCTGCCTATGGTGCGACTGCACTCAGAGCTGAGCATGACCCCAGGAAAATGTCACCATGCCAACTGGTCTCATTTTGAATACATGATCGATAACCTGGAAAGGGTTCTGCCTTCTATTTCCCTATTCCTTTCACTCTGCCATTCATCTAGACACCTATATCATGGTGTCATGTGATTGGATATTGTCCTCTAGTTATTTGAGGAGCCTTTTTTTTCCAAGCTTTATATGACTTTAGGGCAGAAGCCCATTGTCCAATGTGCCTTTTATTATCCTTAATAATGCTGAGCGCGTGTATGGTGCCCATGTAAATGGGCCAAGGTCCTTGAATACGTCCCCTATCCCATCCTTAGGTCACAGAAAGGAGTTCCAGGAGACTAGGAAGTTCAACTGAGTGTAGAAGGCCTCAAAACCATTTGAAATTTCCCCTTATGGAGAATACTGACAGTGAGGGAGGCAGGAAAAGAGACAAATGAGGCTCCTTTATATTTAGTGGAGGTAGCCAATCAAGGAGACAACAAGCTAACTGTTAGGAGGACCAGCTCTAGAATCAGACTGCTTGGGTTTTTCCCAAGTTGGCACCACTGGCAGCTGGCTTAGGTAATAGTAAAATTGGTCAAAATGAATTGAATGCTGAAAAAGAGGACAGGAATTTAGCCCTCCTTTGGCAGTGGTGGAAATTCATAAAATTACTTTCTCTTTAAATCAAGGTAATCTGTATTACAAACATAACTACAACTTCTGGGGAGAAGAGAGACTTCCACAACTGGCCAGTCAAAACCTCGGGAAGGTGATAGATACAGCTGGTGACCTGAGCCAAGAAGGGCTTTGGTGTTGTGTTCAGGATGTGACAGTCATCTCTGTTCATCTGATATGTTCTCCTCTTTACATTTACCCATCTCGTGTTGAGTTTTGGACTAGCCACAAGGGAGGATATAAGCAAATGTAAGATATCATCTTGTCTTTAAAGAGCTGACAGTCTGGCTGGGTAAGAGACTCTCGAAGGCTTGCACTCAAAGTTGGGGGCATATTGCAGTCAGGAGGTAGGTTGTGGGAGGCAGTAATCTCTCAGAGAAGAACACTGAACAGAATGGTTGCATTAGCTGATAGATTCTCTCACTTCTCTGTGCTGTTTGAGTCCTGCCAGAGAATCCAGAGTTCACGCGTGTGTGTGCCTAAGTACGGGAGTATGGGCAGAGCCTAGTCTGTGATATTACTTGTGTGTCTGTTTTGAAGTTTGTCTGGGAATGTTTACAAAATTTAATCTAAGTATCTGAGCTACAGATCTAATCTTTTGGTAATCACTTGCTAGGATAGCTTTCTGCTTTGAAAGGTAACACAGGATTGTAAGGGTTCATCAATCCACATGTATACAAAATTCTTACCATTTCCTCCTCAGTGCTACACACACATACAAATGCTGGACGATCCCCTACATGCCCCAGGGAAAATATACATTGATAAGATTGTCACACATTTAAGGGTAAATCTTAGCTCTGACTCAACAAGAAAATACATAGAAAATAGATGGGTAAGACGAGGGAAAGAAATGAACTGGGACAATGACCCAAGGACACACCCACCAACATGTACACTCCCTTTTTCTGCTCTCTGCTGCTGTGGCCTTATAGCTACTTGGATGGGGGTAAATAGTTTTCTGATATGACAAAGTCTCTAAAATCCCTGGCCAGGAGGAAAGTAAGGGAATAAGTTGTAGCTCAGAAGATAACCAAGTTTAATAATCTATTTCTTTAAATCATTCATTCTTTCTTTTATTTAGTCTCTGACTCTCTAGTCTCTTTAATGTTTAAATGTTATATTTGTTTGGGCAGAGAAGGAAGGAAAGAGTGACATCAATAATTAAAAATGAACTGTAGGGAGAGGCAGTAATGAGACACATTGTCCTTATAACATCATTCTCACAAAAACATGCCTGGGCTGCAGCTTCTGACTGAAGTCACTTACTTCAAGAGGTTTTCCTACCACTGTTAATTCTGCCAGGATCTGATGTAAACCAGTCCACACTAGATTTTATGAGATTTCTGTAAAAAAAGCAAAAAGCCTTCCTCTTCAATCAAAGCTTTCCTAGATTATAATACTGAATGAGGGAAAATCCAATATCCAATTAGCATCATCATATTTTAGCAAGAATCTGAGATCTACATCTGATCGGAATTAATTTGGGATGGCTAATAATTGTCATTTGACCCTTATTTTTCAAAGTTGAGTCCCAGCAGTTACTAGTTCTAGTTTACATCATATGCAGCTAATAATAATTCTAGCTAAGGTTTATTAAGCTCCTATAAGATACCGTGGTCCCTCACTCTGCAAAGACTCTAATTTTTTTTTTTTTTTTTTGAGACAGAGTCTTGCTCTGTTATTCTGGTTAGAGTACTGTGGTGTCATCATAGTTCACTGCAACCTCAAGCTCCTGGGCTCAAGTGATCCTCCTGCCTCAGCTTCCCAAGAAGCCAGGACTATAGGCACACACCACTACGCCTGGCTAATTTTTGTATTTTTAGTAGAGATGGAGTCTCCCTCTTGCTTAGGCTGGTCTCCAAACTACTGAGCTCAAGTGATCCTCCCATCTTCACCTCCCAGAGTGCTAGGATTACATGCATGAGCCACCACTGCACCCTGCCTACTAATTTGTATTGTTAGTGAAAGTGAATGGTAGTTTTTAACTGTGGTTGAGTTGAGAGTGGGTGTGGAGCAGCTAATTAGAGACTGATTTAAGTGCAGAATCCCAAGAAAGTGATACATAGATATCTTAAAACGTTTTGTTTTAACTTAAAAACATATAAATTTCTATTTATCTGCCAATCTTTTGATGCTTAGCCAAGAACTTTTTTTCTAGTATATATTTGCTGAATGGAATTCTGCTTTGTTTTTGTTTTGTTTTTGCCTTTTTTAAACCACACCCATAATAAATAGTCTATAATTCCACATTTAGTTCCTTTAAAGAGCAGCAGGAACTTTGATAGACTTTGGAAACATCTTAAATGCAAAAATCCTTCTAGATTTTCAGGATTGTTCCCCTAACCTTTTCCAGTCATCTCACTCACACAACCATTACCTTTCAATGATTTGCCTTTCCTGAGTTTTTCAAAAGCATTCAAGTTGGTTTTTCTAAGTTTGCATGCATTTGCATCCTTTAATTAAATTAACTAAGACGTGTACAGTGGGCATAAGCAGTGTTGGGAATACACACAATGACTTATTAAGAATTATAATTTAATTGATGGAAGCAGAAGTGTGCATGTGTACGTAGAAGTGAGTAGATTATTAGTCACAAGCAGTCAGTAATTCTGCAGTTATTCTCAAAAATATTGAGAAGCCCAGTTATTTAACCTCTCTCTAAGCCTTAGTTTCTTCTCTTCAAAATGAGGGAAATAACAGTCTCTACCTCCAGGGTTGCTGTTGGGATCAAGTGAAATCAATATGTAAGCTATTGGCACATGGAAGGAGCTCAGTAAATAGCACTTTAAGAAAAAAAAAAAATGAGAGCCAATCCATTTGTCCCCTTTGCTCACTATTGTGAACAGACCCATCTTTCTTGCTTGAAATGCCCTTCCCCCTCATGATTCAGCTTATTCCTAACTCCTACCTAGTGCTTCATTTGGCTGTGTTATCCCGTACTGATTCTTCCCTTCTAATAACTTACCACCTACACCACACTATTAGCAAGTCAATCCAATACATATCAAATTCTTACCCTATGCAAGTGTAAAAAGAAAAGCACAGCCTCAGGCACCTGTGAAGAGCTGGCCCCACAGATCACTCATTAAGGAAATCTCTTGCTAAGCTTCCATAATAAAGGACATGCAAATTGTACCTGTGTCTACCTATTCAATTCCACACTAATAATGAATTATTATACAAGTTTACCTTACAGGTAATAGAACTGGAAACCAGACAGAATCATTCTTCCACCTACCCAGGGACATCTACATAACTGATGTTTCTTTCATTCCCTTATTTTAAGTAAAATGGAGATTTCTTGGGACTCACAAGAATGTAGCCACTACCTCATCAGACCCCAATCCCCTTTGCCTTTTTTCTCTTTATGCCTTTAAAATGCTGAAGGTTCCAACTGCCCCTTCAGAAAAAGAGCCACAGCTTGTTTGCAGTTTATGTTTTTCCCAGGCGCATGCTCAAAATCTTGGCTTAATAAACCTCCATTGATTGAGATTTTTGCCTTAGCCACTTATTTGGGTTAACACAAGACTATAGTAAAAAATTTAAGAGATATAATGAAGAATATAACACAGACTCTGTCTTCCTCAATTAATTTCCATTCTAGTTAGTGATATAAAAGAAATACACAATGGGACTTCATTAAAATAAAAAATATTTATTTGTCAAAAGATGACATCAGGGTGCAAAAAGACAAGTCACAGGCTGGAGGTAAGTTTTTTGTAACAGATATCAGACGAGATTTATATCTAGAATATATAAAGAATTTCTACAAATCATTGAGGGAAAGAAAGACTTGAATAAGTACTTCACAAAAGAGGATGTGGCCAATAAAAGTGTGTTTCACATCATTTGTCCTCAAGGAAATTTAAATGAACAGCAGGCAATTAGCAACGGAATTTCTAAAAAAATTTTAACTATTTTCCAAGAGTTGTTGAGGATATAGATATACTGGAGCTCTCTTTCACTGCTAGTTGGGAGTGTAAATTGCTACAACCAGTTTAGAAAACTGACAATATCTACTACATCTAAACAAACAGATACTCTGTTATTCATCAACTCCACTCCAGGTATATACTTTTAAAAAGTTGAAACATATACACCAAAACATATGTACAAGAATGTTCATAGCTGCCTTATTCATAATATCCCTAAACTAGAAACCACCCAAATATGCAATGGCAGAAAAATGGATAAATTGTGATATATTCATATAATAAAATACTATACAGCAATGAAAATAGTGAAGTATTGCTACACAGAAACAGGAATTAATTTCACAAATGTAATAGTGAGTGAAAGAAGCCAGACACGAAAGAATCCGAGCTGTAGGATTCCATTCTATAATGTCTAAAAGCAGCCAGAACTAATTTGTGGTGCTATGCCAGAAAAATGGTTACCTTTGGAAGTAATAACAAAGAGGGGAGTTAAAGGAAGTCTCTGCATGGTTCTAATGCTAGTGTGTTCAATTTGTAAAAAAAAAAATATATCATTTGTGCACTTTTCTGTGTGTATGTTATGTTTCATTAATTAGTTGTTCAGGGAAAAATGAAAGATGAGCACAAGGCAAAATTTTAAAGTATTGAAGGCCCAATCTTTTTGTCATAAAAGAATTGCAAGTGAAAAGCTGTAGAGTTCGAGGGACTATACCCAGATAGACGAAATCATGAGAGGTAGATTTTTTAGTTTGCCTGGGAGGGAGAAGGGTGAAGTGGGAGAGTGCAAGGGAAGAGCATTCCCTCAGGCACATGCTTTGAATAACTAGCACAAAGATACAGCAAATGTTCCCCAAACAGCAAATATTCTAGTTTGGCTGGAGTATCAGGCACGATATAGACAATGAGAAAAAAGCCTGAAAAAATAGGTTATAATTCCATTGTGTAAGGCTTTGGAAATCAGGCTGAGGAATATGCATTCTATTCAATAGGAACAGGGGCTGAGAACAGTGGCTCATGCCTGTAATCCCAGCACTTTGGAAGGCTGAGGCGGGAGGATCACTTGAGGCCAGGAGTTTGAGACCAGCCTGGGCAACATAGCGAGACCCTGTCTCTACAAAACATAATTTAAAAAAATTAGCAAGGCATGGTGGCATGTGCCTGTAGTCCCAGCACTTTGGAAGGCTTAGTTGGGAAAATTGTTTGAGCCCAGGATTTTGAGGCTGCAGTGAGCTATAATTGCACCACTGCACTCCAGCCTAGACAACAGAGACACCCTGTCTCTTTAAAAAAAAAAGAAAAAGAAATAGGGAACATTGAAGGTTACACCTTTGCAAGATTAAACAAATCTTGTAGTGGAAGGAAAATGTAGGAGCAGAGGAACTAGAAGCTGGGCAATTGGTTAGGAGTCTTTCTCTCTCAAATGGACTAAGAGGAGGCATGAGGACTTGAACTGGTTTGTAGGCATTATACGTGGAAAGGACTGGTTGAGTGCAGCTGTCAGCATAGAAAGAGACTTGACAGAACTTGAAAACCAACTGGACATGAGAGCAAGGGAGGCAGAGCAAAGACAGACAATAATAGGCAGGCTGGCCTGGAGGACACTGGTGCATTCACTGAGCAAAAACTTTAAATCATCAGAACTTTTTATTTCTCTACGTTCTGTCTAAATTAAATTTTGTATTTTCTGAGAGCAGACAGTATGTCATAATTTCTTGTATTCCTTCCTCCTGGTCCGATGCTGTGAAGATAAAAGCATTCAGAAAAATATTTGGTTTTGATTGTTATCAGGACAGGGACAACATGTGGCCAAGACCTCTCCTCACTGCTTCGGGTAGCCCAGGAGTTTGATTCTGCTTTCCAGTTTTGGCTTTGCCAAATTCAATAATGCCCTGGCCCCACAAACTAGTTGAGCAGGAAAATAATTTCCAAAGGCAATCAAAGAGTTATTACATGTCAAACATCCTTGTGTTTAATTCCAAGGGACATCTGGATGTAAGAGTCAGGATTGTTTCCCTAAGAAGTTCTTCATTCAACCTACATATATATATTTAAAATTTTTTTTATTTCAGTATATTACGGGGGTACAAATACATTACGTATATTGCTCTTGCCCCACCCGAGTCAGAGCTTCAAGCGTGTCCATCCCCCAGATGGAGCGCACTGCACCCATTATGTGTGTATTTACCCATTCCCTCCTCCTCACTCCCACCTGCCCGACACCTAATGAATGTTATTACTATATGTGCACTTAAGTGCTGATGAGTTAATACCAATTTGATGGTGAGTACATGTGGTGATTTTTTTTCCCATTCTTGTGATACTTCACTTAGTACAATGGGCTCCAGCTCTATCCAGGATAATACAAGAGGTGCTATATCACCATTGCTTTTTGTGGCTGAGTAGAACTCCATGGTATACATATACCACATTTTATTAATCCATTCATGTATTCCTGGGCACTTGGGTTTTTCCACATCTTTGCAATTGCGAATTGTGCTCCTATAAACATTCTAGTGCAGATGTATTTTTTATAGAATGTCTTTTGTTCTTTTGGATAGTTGCCCAGTAATGGGATTGCTGGATCAAATGGTGGTTCTACTTGTATCTCTTTAAGTATCTCCATATTGCTTTCCACAGAGGTTGCACTAATTTGCAGTCCCACCAGCA
>VBSM01001562.1:2305445-2322999 GCA_008086735.1 Cheirogaleus medius
AAAAAAAAAAAAAAAAAAAAAAAAGAAATAGTACTGGAACAACTGGACATTCATATGCAAAACAATGAATTTTAATTCATATTTCACGCTATATATAAAAATTAACTCAAAATGGATAATTGGCCTATATGTAAAGCCTAAAACTGTTAAATTTCTAGATGAATACATAGAAGAAAATGTTTGTAATTTTGAGTTAGGCAAAGCACGATCCATAAAGAAAAAACAAGATAAATCAGATTTTATTGAAATTATAAATTTCTGCTCTTTGAAAGGTCCTCTTGACAGAGTGTTTTTTGTTACATGGATGAATTGTATAATGCTGAAGTCAGGGCATTGGTCGACCCATCACCAGAATAGTGTATATTTATTTACCTGATAGGTAATATTTTATCCCTCAACACCCTCCCTCCTTCCCCCCTTCTTAGTTTTCAATGTCCCTTTCACCACTTTACGACCATATATACCCATTGTTTAGCTCCCATTTATAAGTGAGAACATGTGATGTTTGTTTTTCCATTCCAGAGATACTTTGCTTAGTATAATGGTCTCCAGTTTCATCCAAGTTGCTGTAAAAGACATTATTTCGATACTTTTTATGGCTGAGTAGTACTCCAGTAGTAGTAGTAGTAGTAGTGTGTGTATCACATTTTCTTTATCCACTCATCAGTTGATGGGCACTTATTAATAGGTCGATTCCATATCTTTGCAATTATGAGTTGTGTTGCTATAAGCTTTCAGTTTTAGTGATATTAAGCATTTTTTCATATGTTTGTTGGCCATATCTTCTTTTGAAAAATGTCTATTAAGGTTGTTTGCCAATTTTTAGTGGGATTATTTGTTGTTGTTTTTTTTCTGGATTTGTTTGAGTCACTTGTAAATTCTGGATATTCATCCTTTGTTGGATGTATAGTTTGAGAATATTTTCCCATTCTGCAGGTTGCCCATTTACTCTGTCGCTTATTTCTTTTGCTCTGCAGAAGTCTTTTAGTTTAATTAAGTCCAATTTATTTATTTTTTGCTGTTGTTTCATTTGGTTTTGGGGTCTTACTCATAAATTTTTTCACTAAGCCAATGTCCAAAAGAGTTTTTCCTAAGTTTTCTTACAGAATTTTTATTGTTTCAGGCCTTACATTTAAATCTGTAATCCATCTTGAGTTAATTTTTGTATATGGTGAGAGATAGGCATCCCATTTCATTCTTCTGCATGTGACTCTCCAATTTTCCCAGCACCACTTACTGAACAGGATGTCCTTTCCCCAGTGTATGTTTTTATTTGCTTTGTCAAGGATCAACTGGTTGTGGTTCTTTGGCTTTATTTCTGGGTTCTCTATTTTGTTCCCTTGATCTATCAGTCAACTTTTATACTAGTACTATGCTCGGTTGGTTACTATTGCCTTGTAGTATAATTTGAAGTTGAGTAAGGTGATGCCTCCAGATCGGTTCTTTCTGCTTAGGATTGCACTCACTATTCAGGCTCTTTTTCAGTTCCATATAAATGTTAGAATTGTTTTTCCAAATTCTGTGAAAAATGACTGTGTTATTTTAATGGAGATTACATTGAATCTATAAATCACTTTGGGCATTATGGATATTTTAACAAATGTTTATTCTTCCAACCCATGAGCATGCGACATTTTTCCATTTGTTTGTGCCATCTGTGATTTCTTTCATCAGCGTTTTGTAGTTGTTCTCCTTGTAGAGGTCTTTCATCTGCTTGGTTAAATATTCCTAGGTATTTTATTTTCTTTGCAGCTATTGTAAATGGTATTGAGTTCTTGATTTTGACTCTCAGCTTGACTGTTATTCTTGTATAGAAATGCTATTAATTTGTGTAATTTTATAAACTGAAACTTTGCTGAATTTATTTTTCAATTCTAGGAGTCGTTTGGAGGAATCTTTAGAATTTTCTAAATATAAGATCATATCATCAGCAAAGAGGGACAATTTGACCTCTTCTTTTCTTATTTAGATGCTCTTTATTTATTTCTCTTGCCTGATTGCTCTCTCTAGGACTTCCAATACTATGTTGAATAGAAGTGGTAACAGTGCTTATCCTTGTCTTGTTCCAGTTCTTAGGGGGAATGCTTTCAACTTTTCCCCATTCAGTATGATGTTGGCTGTGGGTTTGCCATATATGGCATTTATTATTTTGAGCTATATTCCTTCTATGCCTAGTTTGTTGAGGGTTTTTATTATAAAGGGATGCTAGATTTTATCAAATGCTTTTTCTGCATCTATTGAGAAGATCATATGGTTTTTTATTTTAATTCTGTTTTTGTGGTGAATCACATTTATTGATTTGCATATGTTGACTCATCCTTGCATCCCTGGTATGAAACCCACTTGATCATGGTGAATTATCTTTTTGATGTGCTGTTGGATTTGATTTGCTAGTATTTTGTTGAGGATTTTGCACCTATGTTCATGAGGGATATTGGTCTGTAGTTTTCTTTTTTTGTTGTATCCTTTCATGGTTTTGGTATCAGGAGGATACTGGCTTTGTAGAATGAGTTAGGGAGGATTTCTTCCTTCTCAATGTTATGGAATACTTTCAGTAGAGTAGGTTCCAGTTCTTCTTTATAGGTCTGGTAGAATTTTGTTGTGAATCCACCTGGTCCTGGGCTTTTTTGCTGTTTTTTTGGGAGATTTTTTATTACTATTTCAATCTTGCTGCTCATTATTAGTCTGTTCAGGATTTCTGTTTCTTCCTGGGGGTTTGTGTGTTTGTAAAAATTTATCCATTTCCTCTAGATTTTCTAGTTTGTGTGCATAAAGGTTTTCATAGCGATGCTGGATGATCTTTTGTATTTCTGTGTTATTACTTGTAAGGTCTCCTTTTTCATTTCTGATTGAGTTTATTTGAATTCCTTCTCTTCTATTTCTGGTTCCCCTTTCTCCACATCTTCACCAGCATTTGTTATTGCCTGTCTTTTTGATAAAAGCCATTTTAGCTGGGGTGAGATGAGATCTCATTGTAGTTTTGATTTGCATTTTTCTGATGTCTAATGATGTTGAGCATTTTTTCATGTATCTGTTGGCCATTTGTATGTCTTCTTTAGAGAAATGTCTATTCAGATCCTTTGCCCATTTTTAATTGGATTATTTGATTCTTTCCTATTGAGTTGTTGGAGCTCCTTATATATTCTAGTTGTTAATCCCTTGTCAGATGAATAGTTTACAAATATTTTCTCTCATTCTGTAGACAACCATTCTATTTTTAACTTTCAGTACAATATTCAATAAATTAGATATTCGATACTTTATTACAAAACAGGCTTTGTGTTAGAGATTTTGCTCAACTGTATGCTAATATAAGTGTTCTGAGCATGTTTAAGGTAGGTTAGCTTAAACTATTATGTTCCTTATGTTAGGTATATTAAGTGCATTTTCAGCTTAGGGTATTTTCAACTTATCATGGATTTATGGGGGGCTAACCCAAGAAGCATCTGTATATATATATTATATTTCATCTTTTTCTCTCTGGTTTTATTTAACATTTTTTCTTTGTCTTTGATTTTCTGCAATTCTGGTATAGTGAGTCTGTGTGTCTTAAAATTTATGCTTCTCAGGACTTAATTTGCTTAGTCAGTTTAAAGACTCATTTTTTTTCTCTGTTTTGGAAAATTCTCAGCTGTAGTCCTTTAAAATATTATCTCTTTCTCATTCTCTTTTTTTCTCCTTCTGAAACTTATAATAATACATTGATCCTTATTCTAATTCTATTCTCTTAACTTTCTTTAATATTTTTCATATCTTTATCTCTTTGCTGCTTTCTGTCTGACTTCTTTAGACCTTTCAGTACTCTTCAGTACTCTTTAGACTTGTCCAATCTAGTATTTTGCTTATTCATTGAAATTTAAATTTTATTGATGCTCTTTTGGTAGTTTTAGTTATAGAAGTTCTATTAGAAGTTCCCATTCTTTTTTAACTATTTCGGTATGAGTGTCAACTATAGTCGACAGCCACAGATGAACGCGCACAGCCGAGCGTCGACTTTCATTGACAGCCAAAAGCTTTAACTTTTACAGCTTTTATCTCTGCAGTTGCAGTGTGTACGTTCAGCTAATAAGTTACTATGAATCTGTGACCTTTTACCAAGTCCTTAGTAGGAGTTATTATAGTTATTTTCCTAAAGCTGCCTGTAAAGTAAAACAAGCTTTCATTGCTTTAAAGCTTTCCTCATCACACAAGAGCAAAACGGATTCGTCGTCAATGCACAGCACAAACTATCCTGCTATGGGCAAGGTTTCGCGGCCGGTGAGCACCATACCGAAGTGGTTAAGTCTGCCTGTTCCCTTCTCATACTGTTCTGTTCTTTCTTCTTACTATCATTCTTTTTTCCATAATTTTTTTTTTTTTTGAGACAGGGTCTCAGTCTGTCACCCAGGCCAGAGTGCAGTGGCATCATCATAGCTCACTGCAATCTCAAACTCCTGGGGCAAGCAATCCTCCTGCTTCAGCCTCCCAAGTAGCTGGGACTACAGGTGTGCACCACAACGTCTAGCTATTTTTTCTATTTTTAGTAGAGAGGAGGTCTTAATCTTGCTCAGGCTGCTCTTGAACTCTTGACCTCAAGTAATTCTATCACCTTGGCCTCCCAGAGTGCTAGGACTATAGGTGTGAGCCACTGTGCCCAGTCTTTTTTTTCATAATTTTAAGAGACTTTGGAGGAGAGAGATGATGGATATATATCCGGTTCACTATTTTTTTTTTTTGAGACAGGGTCTCATTCTGTCACTCAGGCTAGAGTGCAATGGTGTCATCATAACTCACTGCAACCTCAGATTCCTGGGCTCAAACGATTGTGACATCATGCCCAGCTAATTTTTCTATTTCTTGTAAAGATGGGGTCCTGCTCTTGCTCAGGCTGGTCTTGAACTCCTGGCCTCAAGTAATCCTTCCGCCTCGGCCTCCCAAAGTGCTAGGAGTACAGGATTGAGCCACCATGTCCAGCCTCTGTTCACTATCTTGATAACGCTTATTACCAGCTTCTTTTTTGTTTTAACAGTCATTATGAATTTTAACCATATCTTAACTAAATATTGCCACCTTACCATTTAAAAAATATTGGTAGATTCTAGCCTCTCCAAAATTGTTTTTGGAAAATTATTAACTATTTGTAAATTTAAAAATCCTAGCTCTTATCTTACCTATATGTCTAAGATACCATCTTCTTTAGGCCAATATTGTATACTACATGACATAGACATATCCTCCAAATTTGGTAAAAAGCCATCTGGGTCATTTTTTAATGATATGAAAATAGTACCACAGAGATTTAACTTTATGTAAGTTTAATAAATATTTGTAAATGTGCATATATTATATAAAGAACATAATGAAGCTTCTTTTAAAATAGCCGATATATTAAACAGGCATGACTCTATTGGAATCCAGACACATTAAAAATTATAAACCAATGGTAAAGAAGGGAAAAATAGGTGAAAAATTGAGGCCACCTCAATGGGATCTCAAATATTGCTACCTGCCTTGCTCCACCAATTGGTCAGTTTAGAGGTAGCTGAATTTGGTGAAGATAATAATAAGTTATCTTCTAGAAGTCATTTGAGATGCTCTGGATGCAAGTCTTGTGCAAAAATAAAAGACAAAGACATATCACAAAATGCAGATAGTATTAACACCTATTCTTTACCATTCATCCTGCATTCTTGTACTGTATTGCCTCATGCAAAATCTTTTTCATCTACCTTAAAAAATGATTGAATGGAAATGTTTTATAGCCTATAATATCAACAACAAAGTTATGCTGCTGACTTGCAGATGTCTTCTTTTATTTCAATGAGTCCTCTTAACTTCCCAACTTAATGTTAACTGCCATCCGGGAGGACGAGAGTTCCTAGGCTGGGCTGCAAAGGAAGCCCACGGTACTCCATCCACACCTGACCTCTTCTGCAGATAAACACAGCATTCACAGTCTCCAAAGCTATCCATCTGGCACCTTTCAACAGCTTCCAGGTCTAAAAAAGCAAATCCTTTGAAAAAAGGTTTCTTAAAACAAGAAAGCCCAAAGGGGGCATTTTTGTTTCTGGTTGCAATCACTTCAACTAGAGTAAACTACTCCAGGGTAACAAAAAAAGAGAGTGATTTGGAGTAAAATGCAATTTCACAGATATATATGACTCAACAATTTTATTTGCTTTTCTCATTTGTTCTTTGGGAGAGTTAATTTTTAGGGAACAACTATAGATTTCTTCCTCATCACAAGAAGAAAAGAGGCTTTTCATTCTATAAGAGTTAATCAGACTTTCCGAAATCTCCTGCCCTTTCTATCCTCTCTTGCTCAATCCAAATATATGAGAAATTGCCTTTTTTTTTTTTTTCTGGCTTCCAGAGAAGAAAATTTCACAAACCCATAATTATTCTGTCCAGTGAATTTGTATTCCTTGACTTGCAGTTTAAATTCGCTAATACCATGGTAAGAACATGCCCTTGGTGAATTTGAGCCCTGTTTCTCTTGCTTATTCAGTGACCTTGGGAAAATTAAGAAACTTCTTCAAGCCTCAGTTCTGCATCTCTAAAACAAAAATAAATACTTATGCCATCAGTTAATTGTTAAAATCAAGGGAAATAATTTCCGTAAACCAACCATCAGGATCATGTTGGGGTATGGCAAATGCTTAAGAAGAGATATTTTCCTCCTTATATTCTTTTTTCATAGTGTTAATGAATTTAATCTTGGCCTGTTATGGAAGAAGTATAATTTTCTGCAGAACCTGAACAGGTAAAGGGAGAATATGTAAATGCACCGTGCTTATTTCAGATAACAAGAAGGTGTATTTGCATAAAAGAGAACATGCATTGATTTGTAGTCCGTGAGTGCTTCCTAAAGTCCTGATTTTTCCAACGATGAAACTCTATTCTGGTCACTCAGTATAATAGTAATCAAGAAGTAAATGCCACTGTCAAAGGAATACAAACAATATTTCCCAAACATGTCTGATAATAAGATCCACCTGGGATGCTTGTTGACTATACAGATTCCCACACGCCTTCCCTAGAAACTCGAATTAAATAGGTCTGGGGTGAGCCCTGGAATCTGTATGTTTAACAAAATCCCAGGTGGTTTCTATTTCAGGAAAGTTTAGGAAACACTGATTAATTGTTTGGGACTGGGAAATGACTCATCTACAATTAAGCAATAATGCCTCTACTTAAGGAACAATGCCAAGTTATTTTAAAGCCATTGAATAATTATAGTATACACACTACTTTAAAAGTTGAATTAGCTGTTATTTCAATCAGAGGGATTGTTTCCTTAAAAATATTTTTATACCCATTTTTAAACTTTTAAACTATGTTACCAGTTCTTCATGTTTGCATTTGCTATGCTTTCTAGATTTTGGAGGAGAATAAAGCATAATCGGTTCAATTATGTAAGTTGTCTAGTTACATAATTACTGCTTAGGAAGCAGCTTTGTCAGGTGTCCAAATTTTGAGGTGGAATTTTGGTTATGCAGGTTTTTGCCTGCTCTCTCAACCCACATTTATACACAAAAATAGACTAAATAGATGTCAAAGATTACATTCTGCATAGAAGAAATTGAATTGTCCAGAGCTACTGAATATGACTGAGACCATTTTGATTTTATCAGATTAATTTTACTAACAAATGTTTATTGCATTATATCATTCTAGTTGCAATCATTTTCCATACACATTAAAATCAAAGAAAAGTTCACTGGCGGAAGGAAGGAGAAGAGGGCTGGGCAACTAATTAGTAGAACTAAACGATCTCCCTCAAAGGATCAAGCCCTCTGCCAGCACTGTAATCACTAGTCCTAAACACCTGCAGAGCTCATCATCTCTCAGGAGAGCTGAACTCCACTAACCTCATTCATCTACACAGTACTAGAAAAGTGCTGACAACAAGGGCCAGACAGCCCTCTCTCCGCTCCAATTCTCATTGCCTGGTTGCTTTGTTCTGTGGATTTTAGGGAGTGTGAGATCTTTGTTAAGATCGTTAAAGAAACCATTCAAAATATTGCATTGAAATCCATGAGAAAGAAGCAAGCCCCCAAAGCAAAAAAAATGTGTATATATATTTTTAAATCTCTATTGCACTGACAATGATTAAAAGTAGGAGTTCAAAATATTAAAAATGCAATAGGGTTGCGAGGAATGCATGGACCAGGCCACGGTATTCTGTGGTGGACACCTATTTTGTTGTTTGGCTAGCACCTCTTCTTCTTGAAAGAGCACCCCCTTCTTCTAGGAACTGCCTTTCCCTCCATTCCATCCTGTTATTAACAAAGGAGCTGCCATATTTCCAAAGCTCTCTTAGCCACAGTTGACCTGCTGAAATGAGATTCTTTTATTTATTTATTTATTTTTGCCAGGGGAGAGCACAAATGCAGTCCCATACTACCACAAATTATGCAGTTCAGTTTCCCACATTTTGGGAAATTGCAAGGGTCAGCACAGATGAGTGCAATAAATAAGCCTCACCCTGGGAAAACCACCTTCGTGACCACGGTATCTCCCCTGCCAGGTAAGTATGAACATGAGATTCTAACTGAGGCTTGGCCATGATCCTTTCCCCCTTTCTGATTTTTGGACTTTGCACTAAAAGTATCAGGTTCCATTTGCCCAAGTGCCTGGAGCTGTATGCTGTAAAGTTCAGATGTGTTTGATGGCAGTCGTGACTGGTACACAGAAAAGAAGCAGATGTAAAATGAAGTGCTGAGATAAGAGATGGAGGCAAAGAGCTGCCTGGAAGCCCTTTTTATGCAAGAACCAGGCAGGTGGTAAGGCAGACACAGTTATGAAAATTCTAAGGCTCAGTTTCCTTGTCAGTAAAAGGAGGGCAATAGTAATATTTACTTGAAATGGTTTTTGTGAGGAATAATTGTGAAAATTCATAAAAATCACTGAACACTGGACCCAACACATGAAAAGAGCTCAATTAATGTCAGCTACTAAGCACCCCTAGGCAAGGGGCTAAGAAACTGCAAGCCGTAAGAGTGGGGCCCACATTCAAAGGACATGATATGGCAAGACTTTGGGCACCGTTTATTGGAAAAATAGCCCCAAATTAAATTGACAGCAAACTAGATTTTAACAAAAGTATCTAAAAGATTCCAAGCAGTGGCCTGTGATTGCTCAGGTCCTAAAGAAAATGCCAGGCCAGGGTTAATAATGCTAATAAGAATAAATAATTTACCTTGAGCGCTAACTGTGGGCCGGGCAGGGAGCTAAGTAGCTTATATATTATATCTTTAATATTTACTACCACCAAATGAGATGGGTCTTATTCTTATTTTGCAGATGAGGAAACTAATGCATAATGTTGAAATCTGCCTTCAAGAAGAATGTTCATCAAAAGCCCAGTGTTCCGACTAGGGAGTGACAACCTGGTTATATTTAAAAGAAGTGGCTCTTTCTCACCTTTCGTCATTTCCTGTCATCCCTGTCTTTGGTTACTGGTTAGTCGGCGAAATGGCCATTAGTACATTCACAGAGTTTAACTCAGGCCAGCGAGGCATATTTTACGCCCACAGGCCGCTTCCCTTTTTCTTGCTCTCCAAAATGTGGGCATGCTCCATGATTCCATTGCCATCCTCCACTTTCCTCTCTGCATCACTCCCTGCTTCTTGCAAGCCATGCCCTGCAACCGCTTCATTCCCTGAAGGAAGCACACAAGGAACTTTTGGATAAGACAGAATCACTATCAGAGTCAGGGTCTCTTTCTGGTCATATTTTTATCTGTGATTCTTGACTGCCCTTGGATCCTGTGACCTGCTTAGTTTCAGTCACTGCTTTGCCTTGATGTGCGGATATTCTGTGTTCTCATCTGGACTGTTCATTTGTCTAGCTCTAGTTACCTATGGTCACAGCTTCCTAGGAAGCTTCTATCTGCTCCCCAAACTGATTTCTTGTCTCTACCTTGGCGCTCTTTATCCTCGTCTGTTATCCTGTATCCTTGATCTGTCGCCACTCACGGTCCGGGCATCAGCCGCTCCCTTGTGATGTTCTCCATCTACCAAAATTCCTGCTTTAGGATTCTGCTTGTTTCATATCTCTTTTGTTCACTTGACTTTTCTTTCTTGTTTTCACGTGTTCCAGGCCATCTTGCCTTGGTCTGGATTATAATTACAGCTTCCTGCTTTGAATTTCTTCTCACTCCAGAACATCCCAAGTGGATAAGAAGTCTCTGCTCACATTGTAATCATGCCAGTTGTTTTCTTAAGCTCCTGTTGAATCAGAGCTAAATTCTTCAGGATTCGAGGCATTGCGTTAACTGGCCTCGCTTCTCCACGACCTTTTCTAACTCCTCTTCCCAAATGTAGCTGTCCCCTGGCGATCTTTTAGTAAGTCTCCAGGCTCTTGCTCATCATGGAGCTCACAAATGACTATGCTACAAAGTCTTTCTCGATTAAACTCATCTCTTGCTATCACTTCTGACCCATCCTAAATGCAAAGCAAGCACACATATTATATTGTGTTACCTTGTCCATGCCCATGTTTTCCAGACACCATATATATGTTTTTTCATCTTTCCAACTAGCTTATAGGTTTTAGCTGCAGAATAACATGCTTTACAGTGTGATTCATAGTCTGTCGGCACTTGAATCATCTGACATTCTTTATGAAACATGCAGATTCTTAGCCCTGTCCCTCAGCATTTAGATGGTAAGCTCAAGAAGTATACATTTTTAACAAGCTCCTCATGCGGTTCCTATGCATGCAGAGTTTGCCACCCATTGTACTGGAAGAATACGTACTAGAATTGTAGTGTTGTGGTTTTTAAAATACTCCAGGTACTTCCAGTTCTGTGCTTGTCACATGGAAGATTCTCACTAATTGCTTGTTGGATTAAGGAATGAATAAATCTAACTTTAGAAGGAAATCTAGTCATGGGAAATCTGCCCTACTCAATGGAAATATTTGCAGTTTTCACTAAATGGGAAATACCAACTTCGATTAGTATAATCTGCATTCCCTCATGAGTTAAACTGTTTAAATCTCCTTTGAATTTTGCTTCTTCCTAAGATAATGTAATTTTAATTTACTTTGGTTGTAATGAAATATATCAAATTGGTTTAAAACACTCTCAAGGTGTTCTTTAATTCAGTTTAGATGTCCTTCTGGGTAGAAGCAAGAAAAGTTCCCTCCAGTTATAACTGGAAAAAAATACCAAAATGATTTATAAGCCAGGTAAATATTGTTATAGGGACAACTAAAAGGTTTAATGTTCTAACATAGTGTTAATTCAACAAATATTTACTGTACTTAACCATGCAGGTTACAATCACAAGTAGTACATAGAAGAGCCAGTGAATCCCTATTGCTCCGTGGGAATATTAACATTTTTACCTCTTTATTTAATGAGGTTTGGAAGTTCTTTTTGTTCTCTACCCATGGCTCATTTAGGGCTGGGTGACTGCAGGTAGACACTTTTGGTTGCTGGCTTTAAAAGACCTCTAATTTGCAGAGCTTGTATCAGCCTAACTCATTAACAGCTAAGCTTCACTCCAGTCTATGTCTTTCTAACAAATGTTGCCTTGATCTCTTTGCTAAATTTACTTTGACTTTGAGCATATAGAAAGGGAAATGGAACAAAGGTGATATAACTGTCAGCTTTAACTAGGTTATTGCTTTTAATCTTTACAGTGGCTTTATTAGGCAGACAATTTTTCTTCCCATATTGTAAAAGAAACAATTGAGGCTAATAGTAGTGGAATAATTGGACCAAGTCATACAGCTAAGAAGTGGCAGAGCCAGGACTTCATTTCCCATTTCTTTGGTCCTTAGGCTCATCTACTTTGTACTACCATGTTGCTTCATCACATTATTTTGCCACTTCTTGAATACATTTCCACTCTCCCCCTGGGATGTGGTCTTGCCTTTGGCCACATCTTGGTCTCCCTTCTCAGAGTTGGTTTCACCTAGAAGTTCCCTATCAATCGGATGCTCCGTAGATTCCCTGCCATTTAGCAACCTTCTCTTCCACCCTGTACCAGCTACTCCTTCCTAGTCAGTCTTGTCCAATCTTAGGCATCAAAGTACTAATTGAAGAACCAAAGCAATAATATGCTCTTCTTTAATGATTTCTATGCATCTTGTTATGGAAATGACATGTGTATTAGCTGAAAACAAATCTAGCTGCATGTAACATAAAACCCAACTACAGCAGCTTAAACAAAAAAAGGTTTATTTTTCTCATATAACAAGAAGTCTAGAAGTAGGTATTTATTAAAGACATTGTAATGATTTTATAGCCAATGTCTCTGCAATTCTAGCCTTTCCCTCCCTCATCATGGCAAGATGACTGCTGTATCTTCTTCAGCTGCCACATACACATTCAAGACCAAATTAAAGTGGGAGGGGAAGTGTCAGTTATATTCCCCCCTGTTTATTGAGACAGTGAAATCTTTCCCAGAACACATCCTTCTACACACACCTAGCAGATTTTGCCTAAAATCTCAAAAACCTGTTGAATAAACTGGTCACAAGGCCCACCCCCTAGCCATTAGAAAGATAAAGAAAGCATTTGAAAATCAATTACTGTAATCCATCGTATCGACAGGCTCAGGACGAAAAATCACAATAATATCTGCAAATGTATAAAAAGCATTTGATAGAATCTAACATCCTTTCATGATAAAAACTCTCAGCAAACTATGAATCAAGGGGAACTTCTTAACTGGACAAAGGCTACCATCTACAAAAAACTTACAGCTAACATCATACTTACTGGTGAGAAACTAGAAGCTTTCCTGATAAGATTAGGAACAAGACAAAACTATACCCTCTCACCATTCCTCTTCAATGTTGTATTAGAAGTCCTAGCTACTGCAATAAGACAAGAAAAGGAAATGAAAGGTATACATATTGGAAAGGAAGAAATACTGTCTTTGTTTGCAGATGATATAATCATCTATGTCGAAAACTAAAAGAATTGACCAAAAAAAAAAAAACCCTCCTGGAATTAATAAGTTATTATAGCAAGGTTGCAGGATACAAGGTTATTATGCAAAAGTCAATTGCTTTCCTACATACCAGTAATGAACAAGTAGAATTTGAAATTAAAATTAACAATATCATTTATACTGGCATCACAAAAAATGAAAAACTTAGGTACAAATCTAATAAAATCTGTAAAAAATCTATTATGAGAAAAATTATAAACCTCTGATGAAAGAGATCAAAGAAGAACTGAATAAACAGGGAGATATTTCATGTTCATGGATAGGAAGGCTCCATATTATCAAGATGTCAGTTCTTCCTAACTTGATCTATAGATTCAATGCATTCCTAATCAAAATCCCAGCAAATTATTTTATAGATATCGACAAACTCATTCTAAAGTTTACGTGCAGAGGCAAAGGACCCAGAATAGCTAACACAATACTGAAGAAGAATGGAGGACTGACATTACCCAACTTCAAGACTTACTATATAGCTATAGCAATCAAGACAATGTGGTATCATGAAAGAACAGACAAAATAGACCAATACTACAGAATAGAAAGCCCATAAATAGCCTGACATGAATATAGTCAACTGATTTTTTACAAAGGAGTAAAGGCAATGCTATAAAGAATAGATAGTCTTTTCAACATATGATGCTGGAACAACTATACATCTACATGTAAATTTAAAAGAAAGAATCTAGACATAGACTTTATACGTTTCACAAAAATTAACTCAAAATGGATTACAGACCTAAATATAAAACACAAAATTCTAAAACTCCTGAAAGGTAACACAGGAGAAAAACTAAATGACCTTGGGTATGGCAATGACTTTTTAGATGCAACACTAAATACATGATCAGTGAAGGAGATGGTTGATAAGCTGAACTTCATTAAAAGTAAAAACTGCTGATTTGTGAAAGACACTATCAAGAGAATGGGAAGGCAACCCACAGACTGAGTGGAAATATTTGCAAATGATGTATCTGATAAAGGAGGACTATAACTTGTATATGTTATTCAAGATATACAAAGAATCCATAAAAATCAACAATAAGAACATGAACAACCTAATTTTAAAAGCAGGCAAAAAACCTGAACACCTCACCAAAGAAGATATACAGATAGCAAGTAAGCATATGAAAAGATGTACAACATCATATGTCATTAGAGAATTGCAAAATAAAACAATGAAATATCTCTACACAACTATATAAATGGCCAAAAATCCAAAACACTGACAATATCAAATGCTGGGGAGGATATGAAGCAACAAGAACTCTTATTCACTGCTGGTGGGAATGCAAAATCGTACAGTCACTTTGGAAGACAGTTTGACCATTTCATCTAGCAACTTTACTCCTGGGTACTTACCCAAATGAATTGACATCTTTTGTCCATACAAACACCTGCACACCAATGTTTATAGCAGCTTTATTCATAATTGCCTAAACTTGGAAGCAACCAAGATGTTCTTTAGTAGGTAAATGGAGAAACCATAGTAGATCCAGACAATGGAATATTATTCAACGCTACAGAGAAATAAGCTATCAGGCCATGAAAAGACATGGAGGAAACTTAAATGCATATTACTAAGTGAAAGAACCAATCTGGAAAGCCTATATAATCTATTTTACCAACTATATAACATTCTGGAGAAGGAAAAACCATGGAAACAGTAGAAAGATTAGTGGTTGTCAGGGGTTGGGAGGAGGGAGAGATGAATAGGTGGAGAACAGAAGATTTTTAGGGCAATAAAATACTCTATATGATACTACAGTGGTGGATACATGTCATTGTACATTTGTCCAAACCCAGAATTTACAGCACCAAGAGTGAAGCTTAATGTAAGCTATGGACTTTGGGTGATACTGATGTGTCAATGTAGGTTCATCCATTGTAACAAATGTAGCTCTCTGGTGCCAGTGCGTGTGGGGAGGTCAGGGTGGGGGTGGGGAAGGGGTATATGGGAATTCCCTGTACCTTCTGCTCAATTTTGCTGTGAACCTAAACTACTCTAAAAAATAAAGTCTATTTTTAAAAGGCAGAGAAAGAAGAAAATAGGATTATCATGATTGATGTAAACCAATCATCATTATTTTGCCTGGGCCTGGGAACCCTGGTGTCCTGAACTAAATTGGAGTTCTGTTAGCAAGGAAGAAGAGAACTTTCCTCCTTGTTGGTATTTTTTGATTAGTATTTTTGGCTATAATACACTTCCTGACAATGCTATTGTAATCCCTACTGTTTTTATTGGACATATGACATTGGACATAGGCAACTAACAGTGTGTGCTTGCTGTACAGGGTGCTTCCCTATGATTTCTAATTCTTAGTAATAGTACTGACGGGACAACCAAGAGGCTCTAGCCTGGTCCCCCTGCCACTTTCTCTGACCCAGCCTCTCTCTTTGCTTCTTTCTTGTGAGTTAAATGTTCTTGTTTGCGAAATGGACAGGTGGTTCCAGGTGCAGCCTGCAGTTGTGGGACCACAGCCACAGGTGAGAGTTGGGGGTGAGGGATTAAATTGAAAGACTTGCCTTTAATAGCACTGGGACATAAAAACTTGTTATTATCTTTGTTTGAAATATTATAAAAAGTACAAACAAAGAAATTGGATGCCATCAGAGCTGCTTGCCTGAATCTAGGATGATAGGTGGATGGAGCAGCTCCCCTAAACTGTTCTTCTAGAACAATTAAAACCCCTGGCTGGAATCAAAGTCTTGCCAGAGCTGAATTTTCATAAATGCTGCTCCTATGGCCTGAGAAGCTTAAAATGGATGTTATCCCACCCCTCTGGTAGTTACAGAATGACCAGCAATGTTGCTGGAAACAGGATTATATATAGTGATTATATTAAAATGTTCATGTATGTGAATTATGTTTGGCTGAAGTCAGAATTTAAGCCAATATCCTTTAAAAGGAAAGAACTGCATCACATTAATTAATTAGAGTTTATGCTTACACTCTATTATAACAAAGTCTAGCTGCTTGTATAAACCAAAGTCTTAAGTTTATTATAGCAATTAGAGTAATGTGTTGGAATTTCACATGTGTATGTGTGTGTGAATAACACAAGTCTTAACATTCCTTAGCAGAGTCCTATTCTTGAGTCGTGCTTTTGCAGAATGGCAGTTTTCACAGAGGCATAGCATTTCTGTTTCAACAGAGAAACCCAAACAGAACTCTAATCAATGGCAGACCCAATATTCCTTCTTTATTTGACATTAGTCTAAGTTCAGGCTTTAATCTACATGTTTTGATTATGTTTAAACCAACTTGTAAACTGATACTGTCTCCCTCATTTCCATGACAGATAATGGACAGTTTGCACACTGTAAACTAGAGTGTTGTTCTCTTTATGCCCCATTTCTGTTTCCCACTTTCCTACTTTCTTCACTTCCTCATACCTTTAAGAACATCCAAATGGAATTCAAGCCATTTAAGAAATTTTCTCTTTCGTGGTATTTCCTAATTGAGATTTATTTCTGGATATAAATATGCTTCATCACAATATTATTGCAATCCCCATTTATATGTATTATTTTTAATAAAGGTATATTCCTTAAAACAACAACAAACAAATAAGATTGTATATGTGCTGCTGTCAGAAGAGTCCTTTGCCGTGCGTGGGTTAGTTTGTTCATTTATCCCACAGGCGTTCATTGGTCAAGCGTTTATTATGTCCCAGGCACTCTGGGATCTAAACCCTTATCCTCAGTAGTTCACAAGGCAGCAGAAGAAACAGACTTGTAAATTAAATGCTGTAACTTGATGTACTGCCATGACAAAGATCTATGTAACACAATATGCAAACCCTAATGAGGGACAAGTATGCCCCACAGGAGATGCTATTTGAACTAAATTTTGAAGGCTGCTTCACAAAGCCCTAGCTCCTAGCTGGGATTCAGGACTAGAGATTCAGTTCTCAAGTGGTAGAAGACATCACTAGAGTTCCAGTCCTAGTGGGAAGCTGAGATGCCAAGCCTATTAGCTCCATACGATATAACACTATTCCGCCATTAAAAAAAAATCATATCCTCTAATCATTCATTCAAGACATATGTATTGAGTCCCTACCATGTTTGCAGCAGTGTTCTATGTACCAGGAACATAGAATTGAACAAAACAGATATAAGTCCTCATCCTGGTGGAAATTAAAATGAGGAAGAAAATATTAAATACTTGAGAAAATGTTATGTGAAAAAAAGCTTGTTATAGAATAGTATACATATTGATCAGTGTTTGGCTGTGGAAAAAAAAGTATACACAGTATAATCTCAATTTTGTTATATATAAAAAGTCTAAAGAATTATTGTATCAGCTAGTTTTTGCTGCATAAATGTTTAGAGGTTTAAACAATAACATTCATTTAGCTTAGTGATTTAAACAATATAATTTATTGAGCTTGGGATTTGGTGGGTTTGCATTTTGGGGTGGGCTTAGCTGTTGGTGCTTCTGCTGGTTTTTCTTTTTGAGATACAGTCTCACTCTGTTGCCCAGGCTAGAGTGAGTGCCATGGCATCAGTCTCGCTCACAGCAACCTCAAACTCCTGGGCTCAGGCGATCCTGCCTCAGCTTCCCGAGTAGCTGGGACTACAGGCATGCGCCACCATGCCCA
>VBSM01001562.1:2326356-2347243 GCA_008086735.1 Cheirogaleus medius
CTTGAGCCCAGGAGTTTGAGGTTGCTGTGAGCTAGGCTGACGCCACAGTACTCATTCTAGCCCAGTCAACAAAGCGAGACTCTGCCTCAATAATAATAATAATAAATAAATAAATGCAAACATAAGAACATTAACTTGTATGTGGAATCATTGAAATTAAGCAATTCTTACTTCAGAGCTTGCACACGCTTAGGCATTTCATTCTTACAAGAACAGTGAAAACGCTCGCAAAACTAACTCAAGTGTTTTTATTTCACTTCTTGATATGAGCACATTCTACCAATACTCTCTACCTTTGGCTTACCGATGAGTAAGGAAGAACTTAAAGGAAAAAAAATTATGGGTTGACTTATCTTGCCTTTCCCTCTGAAAATTTTGGTGTAAGTGGCTGGCTAATACACGGAAGTAATATGAGGAAAGGTGTGATAGAGTTCTTTGTCTTTATGTTTCCTAGAATGCCATTGCCTTCTTTCTTCAATTGAACTAGTTCTGGTTCAACAGAAAGCCTGGCCACTTGGGGCTGTCAGCACCTCCACTCACTCAGCCTGAGACGTGGCACTTACCTTCGGTTTGTTTTGAGTCTCACCAGACTTCTGTGCTCATATGGTATGGGGAGCGCCATATGCAAATGAGGCATCAAGAAACAGTGGACACATGTGTTGTGCATTTCTCCTCTGCTCATGTGCATGCTCCATTGTCCCATTGGACTTAATTCACACAACACAAGTTCAAAGACAAAGTCATTAAGGCTTTCATGATATCAATAGAACATTCAACTAAGCAAAGGGCCCACGAAGCAGGCTCCGTATACAAATAAAAACTAAACCTGTATTGGGGTTCAAGCTTATATGTTGAATTATTACATTTCATGATTTTATAATTTGCCATGATTGCAGCTGCTAGGTAAACTTCCCATGTTTAACAAGTTAATTTTATATATTCTTGATCTTGTTTCACAATTGCTCAAAAATTCTGCAATGTTGTTATAATCATTGTTTACACCAGAATATTTTGTTCAGCACAGAAAGGGCAACTTAATCAGATTGGTCTTCTCTTTAGGGGTTCACAGTCTAACATAGCAACATTGACAGGAATAAATGTATAAAGTACATAAGACAATAGTATTATGCTGAACAAAATCCCTCCTTAATAAATTACTATGTGACCTCAGAGGGATCAATACATTTTCAATTGTATAACAAAAAGTGAGCCATTAAGATTGCATAGAGGTCAAAGCACAAATCTTGTCACCATTCATATAACTTTGCAGTAGAGAGTTTTGTTAGTAAGTTTCCTATGCCTGTAACATGAAATGCTTTACTATGTATTTTTTGCTTTGATTTTTTTTTGTTTATTTTTAAGTAGACTTAATTGTGGTATATATACACAATGGAATATTATATAGCCAAAAAAAGAATGAAATCTTGCCATTTGAAACAACATGGTTGGAACTGGAGAACTTTGTATTAAGTGAAATAAGCCAAGCACAGAAAGACAAATCTTGCCTGTTCTCACCCATATGTGGGAGCTAAATATTAAAAACAATTGATATCATGGAGACAGAGAGAAGAATGATGGTTACCAGAAGCTGGGAAGGGCAGCAGGGAGTGGGGATGGAGTGGGGATGGTTAATGGGTGCAAAAATATGGTTAGATAGATAGCATAAACAATATTTGGTAGCAAGACAAAGTGACTATAATCAACAGTAAGTTAGGCTGTATTTTAAAATAACCAAAAGAGTGGAATTGGAATGTTCCTAACACAAAGAAATGATAAATGCCTGAGGTGATAGGTACCCCAATTACCCTGATTTGCTTAATTCATATTGTATGCCTGTATCAAAACATCCCATGTACACTATAAGGATATACAAGTATTATGTACCCATAATAATTTAAAAAATTTTAAAAATTTTAAAATAAAAAACAGAGAAACAGAATGGTTGTATCAGTTGTTTACCCTCGTGATGGTGTGGCTGAGCGGGGACTGTGGCTCACTGCTGCTGCCCAGCATCACACGAGAGTATCTTATGGCATATTGTTAGCCTGGGAAAAAGTCAAAATTAAAAATGTGAAGTACAGTTTCTACAGAACAGAGATCGCTTTTGCATCATCATAAAGTCAAAAAATTATAAGTTGAACCATTGTAAGTTGGGAACCATCTGCATTAAAAAATTGACAATCGGACTAACAGTAGATGTCTCATCACCAACAATAAGGGCTAGGAGATGATGGAATAATGTCTTCAGAATGGGGAGGGGAAAGAAATTTCAACTAGAATTCTACAATCAAATAAGCTATACTCAAAACTGAGAGCAAAAAAGAAATTGTCTTATAATTTTGCCATTCACAAACTCTCATTGATAGTTCTAGTATTAATAGTTATTTTGTGGATTCCATTAGATTTTCTATATAGAAGATCATGTTATCTGAATAACAAGAATTTTATGTTTTCTAATTTTCTTTCCTGTAATGTCTTTGACCAGTTTTGGTACCAGGGTAATATTGGCCTTCAGAATGAGTTGGGAAATACTCATTTTCAATTTTCTGGAAGTGTGTGCTTGTGTAAAATTGGTGTTCTTTGTACCTTAAGTGGTTGGTATTAATAAAATTCCCAGTGAAGCTATCTGGCCCTGTACTTTTCTTTAACAGATTCCATTTCTTTAATAGATTTATGGCTGTTCAGGTTATCTATTTCTTCTTGAATCAGCTTTGGTAGTTCGTGTCTTTCAAAAATGAATGTATCCATTTCATTCACATTGTAGAATTTACATATAGTTGTTCAAAACATTCCCTGATTACCCTTTTGAGTATGGGTAGAATTTGTAGTGATGTCAGCTCTGTCATTCACGATACTAGTTATTTGTGTCTTTTTTCTTTTTCTTCCCCGGTAAATATGACTAGAGGCTTATCAATTTGTATGATATTCTCAAGGGACTAGTTTTAGGTTTCATTAATTTTCCTATTTTCTATTTCATTGATTTCTGCTCTTATCTTCATTATTCCTTTCTTCTGCTAGCTTGGTTTTCACTGGCTTCTTTTTTCTGGTTTCTAAGGTAGAAATTGAGGACATTGGTTTGAGCCCTTTGTTCTTTTCTAATATAGAGACGTAGTAGTCTAAATTTCTAAGTACCATTTTAGCTATTAATACATCCCACAGATTTTAATAAGTTGTATTTTTACTTTCATTTCATTCAAAATACATTATAATTTCCCTGTAAATTTTTTAATTGACCTATGGTTTTTGGAGGCATGTTATTTAGTTCTCAAATTTTAATTATTTATTTTGAAGATTTTCCAGCTATCTTCCTGTTCTTGATTTCTAATTTAATTCCACTGTGGTAAGGGAATACACTTTGCAACACTTGAGTCTTTTTAAATTTATCGAGAGTTGCTTTATAGCCCAGAATATGGTCTATCTTGGGAAATATTCCGTGTGCACTTGAAAAGTTATATGTTCTATTGTTGGTGAGATAGTCTATAAATATCAATTAGATCAAGTTGTTGATAGTATTATTGAAAATTTCTATATCTTTACTAATTTTCTGCCTATTTGTTCTAACAAATATTAAGAGGTTGTTAAAATTGCCAACTACAATTGTAGATATATTTCACCTTAAAGTTCGTGTGTTAATATTTTGAAGCACAGTTATAGAGTATATGTTCTGTTGATGAATTCATCTCAGCTTTGGAATTTTTCCTCACATGCATGCACTGATCTGTACTCAACTGAATACTGGAATGGCAACTTCTGCAGATCTCTGGAGATCTCTCTTCTTGCAGCTCTCTCTTTTTTGGTACTCTGTCTTGAGAATACTAGCTCCTTGGGTTCACTGGACTCCCAGCTGTGCCTCCTCAAGTCAGCAGGGACCCCACCAGAGTCAATCTAGGTTCCCTTTCCTTGCACTGTGGTCTAGGAGCTTTCTCTAGGCAGTAAGCTGGAGTGGTCCTAGGGCTCACTTCATTTGTTTCCAATCTCTCATGGATCACTGTTCTTCATTGCCTGATGGTCAATGTCTTCAGGGTCATTGTTTCATATATTTTGTCCAGTTTTTTTTATTAGTTTCAAGTGGGAGTGTAAATCTGGTCCCTATTATTCTATCTTGATCAGAAGCAGAAGTCTCACGATGCTTTTACATATGAGAAAATACATAGGAACATAATATGATATATAGACTATATCTTATTCTCTAAATGATAATAATTTCAAAGAACTATTTTTTTAAAGGCAGGGTAGGATGCTAGTTTGTGAATCAAAATACCCAAGTTCTAATTCTGTCACTTGTTGTATAAACAAGAAAAAAATTACTTAAATTTATTGACCTTAAGATTCCTCATTGTTGTATTGAGAAGATAAAATACGATAAAATAAGTAAAAGTATTTAGTAAAATAAGAAGTCATATACACATGTAAAGTATTATTCAAAGATACAAAATATGTCAGGGAGAGGTTAGAAAATATTGTTTTCTACTCACTCTCTATCCCTGTCTATTCCCTTTTTGTTATCAGAATCGTGATGCTATTCAGGTGAAGAATGTGTCTGGCCCCAAGTTTTGTCTCACACCACCAGTGCTTCCTGAAGCTAGGGATGGTAATGTCATTCAGTTGTGGAAAATGAGGAATTATGGGCAGCTTGCTAGTGATATTTCTGGGCAAACTTTTGCTTTCCTGATAAAAGGAAGAGACTAAGCTGTCATTGCTTCTTTCCTCCTCCTTTTTGCCTGGAGTACAGACAGGCTTGATGCATCGCACTCTGGAGGTTATTTTGTAAACACTTGGGCGGACCTCGCCATCATATACATACTGGCCCTAGCCTTACTGAGTTGCTGAACAAACATTGATAGCCACCTTTCTCCACAGTTCTTGTCATATGAGCAAAATATATTATTTAAGCCATTATTAGTTGGGAGGCAAAAGTATTCCTGATTCAGGAGAAGGGAAACTGGAGAGCTGAGTTATATCTTTGTCTATAAGTTAACTGTTTGAGGAAAGCTATATGAAGCAAAAATGGAAGAAATCATGTTTAAACTTTGTTTAAAATCAAGAGCAATGCCTGGCACATAGTAAGTGCTCAATAAACATTCTTCAAATAAATGTGGATGGATATGCAAATCTTGAAGGACTCTTGTAGATATAAATTGACAAACAGCAATCCCTCTAAAATCCCAGCTGCTACTACTTAACAATTTTAGCTCAAGACTATTAATGTTTGTGTTCATTACAGAGCACTTACACGTTTCTACATAATTATACACATAACGAGAATCTTAGGGTTATATCATTGCCTTTCTAAGATACTAAAGGAACTTAGCTACAGAGCAGTTCCTCATATTTAACCTGAGGAGATATCAATAAAACTCACCTTAAGTTCCTCAGTTGATCTTGTAGGAGTATTTGTCTTAAATGATGGAAAAGCTTCTTTGAGAGCAATCACACCATTTCAGGGAAATCCCTGCTCAAGCTATCCTTGGCATAGTTGCAAATGCCTGGCATGTGGAAGAAAATTTTCTAACATTTCAGTTTCCATGGAAGATGAGTGGATAGTTTTAACAGACAATTTCTTTTTTGCAAATATTTTGCAACATCAGCTATAACAAATCATATATATTAGTAATCAGAAAATGGAATATGCCTGATTTTAATTTTGTGGAGGAAAGAAGAGTGCTACAATTAAAGTAGTAGAAATGTCTTCTCCTTCCTCTCTATCAATGCCCTCCCCGAAAAAAGTTATTCTTGAGATTTTTATGAAAATTCCTATAGAGATTGTACAACCCTATGGAGCATTCATTTATTTCTGCTCTTAATAATAGTCATAAATAGGCCGGGTGTGGTGGCTCATGCCTGTAATGCTAGCACTTTGGGAGGCCAAGGCAAGAGGATTGTTTGAGGTCAGGAGCTCAAGACCAGCCTGACAAAAGTGAGACTCTGTCTCTACAAAATATAGAAAAATTAGCCAGGAATGGTAGCATGCTCCTGTAGTCCCAGCTACTGGGGAGGCTGAAGCAGGAAGATAGCTTGAGCCCATGAGTTTGAGGTTGCAGTGAGCTGTGATGATGCCACTGCACGCTAGCCCGGGTGACAGAGTGACACCCTGTCTCAAAACAAACAAACAAACAAAAAATAGTTTGTAGTCTAGAAATAATAGTTTATAGTCAGAAATAATAACCAAATATTAGAGATTGCAAACCTTGAAACAACAGAAAAGTTCTTTTGGTTCATGGATTTGCACACTTTGTCCTTGGCTTTCTCTCAAAGTGTGAGCTTATGAGAGAGACTAGATGTGATAAGACTTAAGGGGACAAAAAGGTCTTGGTTACTGGCAGAAATATGGCCATAGGGAGCCGTAAATGTAATAAAAAGGGCTTTCTCAACTGCAGAAAAGAATTCCAGCCTTTCCATCCAGACAGGCAACTGTCTGGGTGGGCTGATTTTGTGAGTTAATCAGACCCAAAGTACATGTCTAGAGAGTACAAAAAAAAATAAATACATTTGTGGGTCAGAAATATCTCACCTGGTCTGAACTAACTGCTTTCTTTCTCAGGCATTTTCATTAGTTTGAGGTGTGTGTATTTCTAAATCTCCCTGTTTTTCTCTCTTATATCAGTAACACACTTGTCTTTAACTTTGATACAGTGTAACTTTAGAAATACAGATTGCAGATTCAGAATTTTAAGTTGAATTTATTTATACTCTATTCCTTCTTTAAAAAGACATTCAGTGATTCATTTAATAGAACTCACATGATGTATTTGAGTGTATTTGTGCCACACACTTTTGGTAAAAGTCTCATCAATTCAAATAGCCATTGAGCATCTACCATGCTTAAGGTATATAAGGGTTTATGAAGCTGAATGCAATGTGGTCCTTGATGATTGAATCTTGGTGTGTTGTTACCTTACCCAGAAGCACTTGTTTTTTAACAAGAGGATGATAACAACCCTAGCTGCATATCAGAATCACCTGGGGAGCTTGTTAAAAATACACCTGCCCAGGCTCCAGCTCTCAGCTTAGGGAGATTCTGATAATAGGCAGAGCCTAAGGTGTGTGTAGTTTTAACAAAAAGCTCCCCAAGTGAATCTGATACACAACCAGGATTAAGAAACACTGGGTTAAGCTAAGAAAGGACTAACTACAGAAGTTCAGCCACAAGTCAACCAGGTGGTTGCCCTTGAAATTTACATGAGCAGCTGGCTAAAGCTACTTAAAAGTCTGTTCCTCTCTATTTTCAAGGTTTCAGAATGGGTAGTTATAGTCTGAAACACACTCCAGAGGACAGGGTCAGGCTCAATCATCCCTGCAAAACACCTGGCCCAAGACTGCTATGGGGGAATAAGAGAGCTGCAATCAAAGGTCGCCCCCAAAGCACCCCTAAAGCCTCCTCAAAGACTGTCATTATATCCATCTCATATGAAATATGGTTATCTTTGTAAATTTTCTCCTTCACTAAATTGGCAAGTATTCCAGAGCAGGGGCAACTCTCTTTTTCTCTTCCCCTAAGGAACACAGCAACTCATAATAGCCATTTGACAGGTGTTTGTTTTGAATTGAATTGAATCCTTCTAACCCAACTCCCAAGGTCTGACTCTATACATATGCATAAGTTATAAATTTGCTCATAAAACACTTCAATCACACCAAAGAACATATAACATACATATGGAAGAAAGAATGATAAAAGAAGCACCCATGGACCCACGCCCCAGCTTGAAAATAGGACGTTGCCAATACTTTGGGAGTCCCTTACTGAACTAGATCTTTTTAAACAGCAACTATTTTCTGAAATTTAAATCAGAATGCATGCATTCACTCATTGATTGATTGGATTCATTCATTCATTCGTCAGATGTGCCTACTAAGTGTCAGATATGATGCAGACAGGGTAGTTATTTCTACTGTTGGGAGAATCAAAAGTGACATAAGCTATCTCCAGAGACGTACAGTAGCCCCTGTAGCAAATGGTCCCAACCCGGCCTGGCCCTCCAGATCGGACGTGGTTTCTGCGTGCGAACACCCAGAGCAGAAACTACACGTCCCGGCAGGCCGCGGGGCGGGTGGGCGGAGCCAGGCCGGGGGCCGGGGGCCGGGCAAGAGGGGGCATTGTGTAGAGGAGCGCCGAGCTGCATTTGTCTGCTCGAGGTGCTCGCCAAGCGGGCGCAGTAGTGGCCGGGCCGGGTTGGAAGTGTCAGCAGTGACCGCGGCCCGGGCGGGAGGCCGAGGGGGAGGGACCACGCGCCGGCCGGCCTCGATCGCTGGCAGGAGGCGGTGTGCAGCGCAGCAACATGCACATAGGCGCCCGGCGCCCTGACGACCCCTCCGGAGGAAAAGAGGCCGGGGCCGCGCTGGGGCGGCGGGGAGCATGAGGGAGGCCCGGGGCCGGCTCGGCGTGGAGCGCTGCTAGTGAGCGGTGCGCGCAGCACACCCGCCGGGGCGCGGCGGAGGGCGGGGAGCCGGGCAGGTCGCGCCTGCGGGCCGGAGCAGACCGCCCGGAGCTGTTCTGATTTCCGACGCGGACGCGAGGGGCCCGCAGCAGCCCCCAGCTCCGGCGCGCCGCCGACATGGGCAACGCGGGGAGCATGGATTCGCAGCAAACCGATTTCAGGGCGCACAACGTGCCTTTGAAGCTGCCGATGCCCGAGCCAGGTGAACTGGAGGAGCGATTTGCCATCGTGCTGGTAAGTGCGCGGGGCGACGGTGCGCTGGGACCCCTGCCCCCTCCCCTGCGCCCCGCGCCGGGAGCGAGCCTCCTGTCCCCAGGGGGAGGCTCCGGTCTTCCCCATTGTGGCCTCCCCCGCCTCACTCCTCGCCGTCCCCCTTCAAGCCCCCAGCGCTTAGCCTCTCGGGGTCCTGGGATGGGGCTGGGGGCTCGGGCGGGCTGCCCAGCCAGCCCGAACCCATTGTCTGGCGGGAGAGGCACCTCACAACGCGTGTGCCCGGGAGGTGCAGCGTGGGCGTGAAGGGAAGGTGGCGCGGGCTCGGGAGGAGGGGGCGGCGAGCCGATCGGCTTTTTGTTAAAAAAAACAAAACAAAACAAAAAATCCCCAAAAAACCCCGAGCCCCGCGGACCATCCCTCGGGCGCCCAATCCCGGACCTGCGAGGTCCCGGGCAGATGGGCGCATGTGGCCGGCCGCGGGCGCCGCGCGGGGCGGTGAGCGAAGGCGAACTTGGAGCGCGGACGTCGCTGTTCGGTTGAGGGGAGCTTCCCCGAAAGGGAAAGAGGAGACCCGCAGCAGTGCGGCGCCCCGGTCTCTAAGCGGGGGGCTGCGTCTGAATTCCAGACTGGGGAGAAGCGCTCCGGGCCGGGGAGAACCTCAGCGCGTTGCCTTTGGTCTTAAATCTTAAACCACAAAAATGTGCAGTTTTGCGGGGACGTGTTGCGAGCTGTCCTGACTGCACGGGTGACCCCTCCCCTCCCCCTGCACACCCAGCCAAGTCCCCCGCTCCCTCTCGCATTGCGCTTCTCCCAGCTTTCCAGCTTCTCAAATGCAGGACTCTGAAGACTCCCTTCTTTCTCTCTTTTCTGCTGGGACTAAGTTTCTGGGTGCCTCCCAGCCCGAGCCTGTCGTGCTATGAGCTCCCGAGGGTGTGGCGGCGCGCCCCAGCCGGGATCTGTACTGCACTTGGTCCCGGACTTCAGTTTTAGTGTCCCAGCCTCTTTTGAGGGATGTTGGGAGGAAAACAGCCAAGATTGGACTCATTCCTACTTCTCACACTTGTACATTTCCCTTTTCCTTGCTGGTTACCTCTAAAGTCCACAAGAATAAGCAACAAGGGAAACTTGTAGTCGAGGCAGTCCAACGTTTGTGCCAGCCTTCGGGTTTTTGGGCATGTAACTTTACAACTTTGGGAAAGGACTTGAGTCCTAGATCAAAAATCGGTTTTCTGACGTCTGAACACAGACTGGGATGTTTAACTCGTCTTTCTTCAGGCTATGAAAAGGGGCTGGTTTGGTATGGAGAAGAATGTTCTGGATGGCAGGTTAGCTTTGTGCTCTTTGGGAGAACAGAGCTTTTTCTCTCCACCTGGAAACTCTGTTGTGATGGAGGGGAGATAGATGAGGTTGCCTGTTCTGCTTTGCATCTTCTGTGATCTGCCACAGCTGCTCCCACCGTTGTGCAAGATGGGACACTCTGAAATGGAACAGCCTAGGTTTAATTACTTCTCAAGGCAGCCTGGGTGCATACTTGACCCGTCTTTCCAGAGACAAACGTTTTTCTTCAAAATCCTCTTCCTACCGGACACATGGTTCTTACCTCCTGGCTCTCGGTTTTTTGATTTTCCATCCATGCTGTGGTACTGTGTGTGTGTGTCTGTGTCTGAATACTTGCGGTGGAGGAGCCGGTGACACAGGGAAACCAGTGCAGCAGCCATAATAATAACAATAATGCAATTAAGTTCTGCCCGACTGGGATAGCATTTTTTTGCTTGAGCTTTCAGTTTCCCTACTGATTAATAACACATGGTATGAATTAATCTTTAGAAAAATAATGTCTTATCATTAACATGGTGGATTTGTTGTCCTGTTAAGTCTAGCAGTCACCAATTTAGTATGTAGACATTTATGATTGTACATCACGAGCTGCTTGGGGCAGTGCTTGTTTGTTGTGGCTACTTTTACTCTACTGTGTGTCACACAGTTATTGGATGCAGTTCTTTTTAAAATTGTTTACAATATACTAAGCCTCTCAAACAGAAAACAGAAACAAAAACCAGGCTGACTTTTTTTTTTTGAATAGAAACAAAACTTTTGGGAACGTCTCAGTTTGGGGACCTTCTTATTAGGGATGCACTTGGACCATTAATGTGGTGTTTACTCTCCCAAGTCACCTCCATGTGCTCTTTGGAAATCTATCAGAGGAGTTAAAAGGAAACCTCCCAAATCATCCCTACGGAGTGATGGAAGGTAGGAAGTGTTGGTCATTTTTCTTGTAGTCGATTTTTTCTGAAATTGTTTATGCAACGCTCTCAACTTTGCTATTCTTTATGAACTGCTTGAGAAATCAGTTCAAACCATTTAATTCTGGACATGAGACTTGAAGGACAAGTTTTAGGTGGCAGATTTTTAAATATATGTGGAGGAATTCCGTATGCTTAGACAATGGGAATCATGTCGCCATTGTTGATACTAGTTTTATTTTCTTATACAATAAAGATCATACATGTGTTTTGGAAGGAAAACCAGATAGCGATACTGTACAGCAAAATGTCCAACCACCTCATTGTAAGTATGGCTTACGTTAATAATTAACGAGCTGTTTTAGGCTAGGAAAACAATTTCAACCTCTAGCTCTAGAGTATTTAAATCCTTGGGGAGGAGTAAATAAAAATTCTAATGATAGAAATCCACTGTATTCCTTGTTTGGAAAGCCTAGGTAATGACTATCTTCTCCCTCCATATCAGTTTATATGGGTTAAATTATATAAATCTAAAAAAATTGATGTGAATAGAAAGAAGAGAGAGTAAAAGACTACCGAATTAAGATCAGTGGTGGGGTAAGCTTTTAAAAGTGCATTTTTAAAATAAGAGTTACTGAACTTCCTGAAATGACTAGTAAAAATTGGACCCAAATCTTAAGAGTTTAATCCTCCTAAGGAGAGTCTCCCCCATCCCTGAACTTGTTTTCATCCTTCTTATAAAGGAAAGGATCACTGACTGAAAGTATACATTTGACTATTTGCTTTCCTTGTACACACCTTTAAGGTAGTGCTAGGAGGTGATATATATTCCTTTGTGCATGCACACGTGTAAAATGTGTTATACTCAATTATATATGTTGTATATGTCATATATAACATAAATATATTTCATGTGGGAGTGTTTCATAAATTATAAAGTCAGTCATCTACTTCAATCTTTGTCCTTTTAGGGTGTATATATTTTATAGTTAGCCTGTATTTTGGGGGGCTTCTTTACATTTATAACTAAATATCCATGTGGCTCTCCATTGTATTAACTATTGCCTAATTATTGTTCTTACACAAATACTCTCATGTCCTTTATTTTCAAAGATGATGTTATGAAGGTGATTCTTGTGGATGTGAACAATTGATGGTCTTTGTCCAAGAATATCTCTTTCTATATTAGAGGCCCTATAATATTCACTAATTTTTGGCTTGCAGTTACTGTTTACAACTTAAAATGTAGGTCCTCCAGTGCCAAAGCTGTCCTGAGGATTGTTTCTTTGAGCTTCAGAGGAAAGAATAATTTTAAGTCCTCTGTCTTAGCTGTTGTATCTCTGTGCAATATCAGGTATTTGGCAACACTGCAAACAGATTAAAAAGGACAGATTAGGAAATAATGGTTTAGGGCAGTATTATCTTCTGTTTGATTTTGGGAACTGCTTTGGTATCTGATTAATTGGAATCAATTTCCTTTTTTTCTTTCTTGCCCTGAGATTGAATGTAGTCATTTTGTCCTAGGAAGAAGTGGGAACATTTTCTGAGTCCCTACTGTGAGTATATTTTGCTTACAGATTATCATTTAATCCTTACAGTAACTCCAGCTATCGGCAACATTATAGATGCATAAATGGTGATAACTTAAATTGCCTGAAGTCATGCAGTTATTGAATAACCAATCTGAGATTTCAACCCAGATTTAGATCTCTGTTCCCCACTGCCCCTGGCCTCACCATTTACAATGCATTACTCTGCTTTCTTAGGTCTAGAGCTGGAAAGAAAAACAAAAAGCAGTGAAAAAAAAAATTTCTAAATCTGATAAACACAAGTTTCAGACTGTATAACATTGGCAGAAATTTCTCAGAAGTGACTGAATTGGGGTGCATTTGAAGTTTCTCTTTGAATGTCAAACCTTTTGGCATCTTTACTGTGCTCTTCTAGTTTTAAACATGGAGTTAAAAATTGATTTGGCCCAGGAGTGTGCTCTTCAGTTTTTCTTTTCAAGGCAGACTTGAAGTATGATTGGAAAGTTTAGGTTTTCTAAGTCAGAGGGAAGAGACAACCTGTCATTGCAATGCATACCCTCCAAATGTAATTACTCGTGAAAGGGACAAGGAAGGTCAAGTTTTAACATTTAAGTTTATTTCCCGCTGCAAGGTGTTGTTCCCTTTCAACCACTTCCAAGGAGAGCACTTGCCATGAAGTCTGTTGAGCAGATGGATGGCTTGGGAGTGTAGTGAGGCCGTCAGATGCTGCTGATTTGTTTTCTCACATCCTTTCTCCTGTTGTGAGGGAAAGAGTGTGGAAGGGGGCGGAGTGTTGTCACTTTGAACCATTACAATTTCACCCTAGGCAGTAACTCCCTGAGCTGTTTTATTCTCCACAGTGGGAATTTAGGTTTAGGGCTGTATCATTATCAGGGTGCATTTTTCCTCCTACTAATACCAATAAAAACTGAAAATTTGGGTATCTAGGATAGAAGTTAATCAAATGCAAATATTTGGCTCCAGCACAAGACTGGCAGCAATGTAAACTGATGAAATTTAGGCAGGAAAGGTAGGCATACCCTTAAATCCTTAAGTGATAAGAATTCCTTTTGCCTGTGGCCTCTCATTTAGCAAAGAGCATCGACTTGGGAGTCAGGAGTCAGGAGACCTCATCTGCTGCACCAGCTTGGACAAGTTAAGCTCTTTCCTTTGGTCCTTGGTTTTCCTCCTTTGTGAATAGGAATGAAATTTGGAACAACTGTTAAGATGGTTGTGAGATGATGGGAATCATAGTACTTGAAAGCGTAAAATTTCCAGAATGTAACATATTTTGATCCATTAGCTGACTTCATGTTTTTGAAGAGCTTTTTTGTGAGAAAGTGTGTATGCAGTGGGGTTCTGTGTGGTCTAGAGAGTAGAATTCCCCAGGGTCGGTGACTGAAAAATCACATGAGCATAAGGACAAAAATCCTAACATTTACAGTTGTCAATAAATGCGTAGTGAGCTCTCCATTAGAGGTATTCAGACAGAGCTGTGTGAAAAAGGCCCTTCCCAACTCACCTTATAGCAAATTCATTATTGGCTTGAAAGGTGCCCTCCTTGAGGTGAGTCTGCCACCCGCAGGTTCTCCACATAGAATGATAGCACCTATCATGAGAAGGATCTCCTTGTAGGTGTTTCCTGGGCTCAAAGCAGAAAAAATAAGTACAGGCTGATGTTTGTTCTGGAAATTCATTTGACTTGACAAGAACTGTTGTCTGAAGGACTAGGTCTTAATGAATAGTGCTCTTCATTTCATATTTAGGGCGTGGGGAATAGGGACAAAGTGAAGTGGGCTCCCTAACCCTCATATTTAGGCCAGTAATACGTATCAAAAAGTGGCTAATACAAGAAGTGCACTGATTCTTGATTGTCTCTCCTTTGCAAGAGGGTGCTGGTACCTGGGATCCTTTCAGGGGCAAAGCAGCGAATCCTTATAAAAGACAGGCTGGAAGAGCTTAGGAAGGAAGGTGAGTTACAAGCTATGCAGCTGCTTGGCAGATCCCTTCTTGTACTCTTTATAGAGTTTTTATAGGCTCTTTATAGAGTCCCCTACCCTCACCCAAATAACAAGGAATGTATCCCCAGGCTCTGGGGTCATGGTTTCTGCAGAGAGGCTTCATGTACCTTCAAAGCTCTCACCTACTTCAACAATGGGGGCAGAGATAGCTCATCTCTTGTCTTCTTTTTAGAACTCTGTGTTGATGTTGCAGGCTGATCTTCCTCTCTCCTTCCCAGTGGCCCCATCCTCCTTTCTAGAATCTCTCTTTCAGCCTAACACCAAGAACTATGCAGTTCCCAACTGCTATGATATAATTTGGAAGCAGTGTCCAGGGAAGAGCTATTAGGCCGGAGAGCTGCCTATGAACTGTGATTCAACTAAGGCCCACAGATGTGGATCAGAATGGCTGATCCTGAAATTGGGAGATACCAAGACCCCGCTTGGAGGTATAATGGTATTGATGTTAATAGGTAGAAGTGGACTTACTTTCTTTTTTTTTTTTTTAATTTCAGGATATTATGAGGGTACAAACATTTTGGTTACATTTTATATCATTGCCTCTCCCTAGCAAGGGTTAGAGGCATGCCCTTCCCCCCCACAATGCTCACCGTGTCCTATAGTTGTGACTTTACCCTCCCCCCCAACTCCCATCCCTGGAGAATATTACCATGTGAGCACCATAGTGTTAATCAGTCAGTACCAATTTGATGGCGTCTTCTCACATTCTTAAAAAACAGAAAAATGACCACTAGCATTCACAGGTGGGCACCTTATCACAAACTGTCTATGACTTCTAGTTTTGTATAGTTTCTAGGACAGACTTTCTATACTTTCCATTGTTGTATGATCACATCTTTGGTTTTCTTGTATAGCCTGTAACTGACTTGGGTGATTATTTCACATGCAACCTCAGTCCACTTTTTCTTTGCTAATGAAGCTCTGTTGCATTTGTAAGTCCTGTATCCAGTGCCACAGCAGCCGAGGTGCTTAGACCCGGCTATCCCCAGGAGTAAGCTCACTTGACTGATTTCTGTGTGGTAGATGGTGCCCATGGCCTGGTTTATCCTAAAAATTTGCTGGGTTTGGGAAAAGTGTCAAGTATTTTGAAATTTTGACCATGTGCCTGGTGTTGGGACATTAAGGTGTGACTGATGGTACCTGGAAATAGCAGAGCTCACCTGTCGCAAGTCCTGTTTTGATTGAGGATTTGCTTAAGAACCTGATTTCCTTTCCTTGTTTTTTTCTTCTCCCTGTGGAAGTTTGGCAGAACACCTTATTTAAGGTAGGATATAGAAGGGATTGATAAGTCAAAGCAGTGGTTCTCAAAGTTGGCTGCACATTGATATCACCTGGGAAGCCTTAAAGTACAAATGCCTGAGTCTTACTCCCAGAAATTCTGATAAGTTTGTCTGGCGTGTGACGTGGGCATCAGGATTTTTAAAAGCTGCCTGGGATATTTGAATGTGCAGCCAGGGTTGAGAGCTACTGGAGGAATGTTTTCCCTGTTTCCCTCCTGCCCCAGAGACCAAGTATAAGAGTTAAAATCAGTGGGAAAAAAGATGAGTGTAAAAGGAAAGAGATTAAGAAGTACAAGATAATAAGGAGAAATTAGTCAATGTTGAGAAGAGGTTAAAAAAAAAAAACCACCTCAAGATATTTGATTTAATGGAAAGCAGCAAGCTGAGAATATATAGAAGAAAAGGATCAAAACCTGTTGAGTGGTGGAGAGACTTAGTTAACTATTTAAGAAATGACCATAAAATCATCATAATGAAAATTTGCAGAGAAGTTCTATATATTACGATTTAAGAGTAAGCAGGGACCCAGAGGTGTACTTCTGGAGTATAACAATCAATAAATCAATTGTATTTTTGCTTAGGCCTCTATTCTCAAGCCTAATTGTTTGTTGGTTCAGTGCAGGCCTTTTGCTTTGATCTCTGGTTTTACCACTTACAAAGACTTGATGAGCTTGGCTTCCTGGAGTGAAATTCAAATACACTTGTGAAATGTAAACAACATTCATTTATTAAGAATCCTATAATCAAGGCAAATTGGCATGCTTATATAAGCAATTAGCCTTGAGAATAGAAAGATAAATAGGATGCTAGGTCAAGAATGAGCCGATTGTTCTCAACGCAAGACTCTAGTTATTTTTTTTTATTAGTAATAAGCAAATAGACATTCCTCTTATTCATAATTTTTGATGTTTGGGGTTTGAAGACAGCATGTGTTGTTTTCTGGAACTGAGTGGATAGAAGCACTTATTGTCCCATTTTTGTTCAGAAATATAAATAAATCTTTCAAGGAAATATAGGTAGTTGATTTATGACCAGATAAGACTTTCTAGCAATTGGGAACAGAGTGAGAGAAGGTATGGATTTAGATGGGAATATTAAAGAATAATAACGGGGTTTTATTTTGGTGGGGAAGGCGAAGAAAATGACTATTTTACGATGGTAGAAAAATTGAAAATAATCCCATCTGCCCTCATTGAATGACAATCATCTTTTATTTTTTAATTGGCATAGAAGGAAGCATTGTGATAACTAATAGCAGGAGAAGTTGCATATGACATGATCAGATTAGCACCATGGCAACACTGTTTGCCCAGTGAATTCAGTACTGCAGGATGTTGGCCTGTGAAAGCTGGAGGACCTAAGATGCCAAGGTGATGAACCAGGTGAATGGTTAGTTTCAGTTCTGGCCCTTTCATTTCCCGATATGGTCAGCTTTGTGGTTCTTCCAAGGAAACTTTCTCTTTTTGGTGACAGTGGGGTATCTTGACTAATTAGAGTTCTTTATTCCCAAGTACTTCTGCGTGTTGGACCTACGAAGCCAATTTGGTTCGGATGTCTTGGGACCAGGATGCCATAACTTGGATTTGGTGATTCCCTGGGCCTTACCACAAAGTCATTCTACTGCCAACTAATCAGGCATCCAGATGTGAACCTGGGGAGCCTTTTAGAACTGAGGCCTCCTGGATTTGTGCAGCCTTTTAGCTTGCCCGTGTTCAACCTCTCCGATGTCCTTTCAGGGTAGAATGTTTGGTTATTGGGGTAGGCTTTATGGAAAACACTTGTTTGGCTTAGAAATCTCTAGATCATGTGTAAATTTACCAGGTCCCAATTCACATTTAAAGAAATAATTCTTTAACAGTAGATACCTGTATTTTTGTTATTTTGCCAATAATTATCAGAAGTTCCAACACTGGTTTCCTCTAATTTTTCTATTGGTAATGGAGGAATGTAAAAAAAGTGTTTTTTGTTCTTTAGAATGATATCACCAAATCATCCTTTAAGAAAAATCTTTTCACAAATGGAACACACTGTTGTAACCAATCCGCAGGTCAGGAATTAGAATTTCACCCTCCCTGTTGTTCTTCAGATGTGGTTAGACTTGGCTCCTTGCCTCCCTGGCCACAGTTGTCACTCACCTGAGCTTACTTTCCCAGTGGTCGCACTTGCATGGGGGAGAGTAGGCCACAGGACTGTGCCTTGTGGTCCGATTCTAAATGACTGTAAGCATGAGGTTTCTACCACTTCCTTTGAGAGATTTCCTTAGTCCAAGCAGGCCTTAGCATTAGGAAATATTGACATTGCAGCATCTTCCTCTTGCTTTTAGTTATATCATCATTGATAACCTTAATGGTATTTCCTGTGTGTATAGTATCCCTGTGTGTCATACAACTTGAGGACATTTTGATTTGTGTTCCTAGAGTAAAGTAAGAATGGGGAGGGATTTCTACAGTGAAAATGAGCATTTGCAATTTTGGGGATCAATGCTTGGAATTATGCACATGCAGTTACAAGTTTGTGTATTCTCTCTCAAGCCTAAGTTCTGGCTTTAGCTTTTGTCATCTTTCTTGATGACTCTTGAAATATTACAAGGTATAAGATTGTGAATTTCATCTTTCAGTGTAAATTTCCCATCACAGCCCTACTATTTTATTCCAGGCATTAGATCCAGTTTGAGGGGCTCATGGCTGTGTTTGTTGTTAGTGGTCTACCTTCCTCACTTCTCCTCTGTAATTCATGTGTCCTTCACAGCCTTCCCCTTGAAGCTGGACACAGCTTGGCCAGAGCCCATCCCCTCTTCCATTTCTTTCCAGGTTCCTGACTTGCAGCTTGCTTTATCTGTTTCTCCAGAATGGACCTGCACTTTCCCTCCTTTATATGATTTATCACAGCTATTCCCTGCATAGAATGGGCTCCCTTCACTTCTCTGCTTACAGAAACTATATGTAGCCTTCTAGGTTTTTCAGAAACCCCACCTTTTCTGAGTGGCGTGACAGGCCCACATCAGCTTGGGAGAAGTGGGAAAAACAACTCTCCTTACTTTGATCTCTCTTAGTATGAATCCTCTTACTCATGAGACACTTGATTAAACATCACCTTGAGTGAGTTGTGACCATAAAATAAGGAGATGCTTTTATGTATAGCTTTGTAGTCACTCATCACGTTCTTAGCAATCCGTTTATGTCTTTGTTTTATCTGCCAGTTTACATCGTGGGCTGCTGGAAGACAAGCATCAAGTCTTACAGGGCCTGGCAACTTTTCCTTACCCAGCACAGTGCTTGGTCCTGGGAAGGGTCTCAGCAGCTAATTACTGACTTGCTTGGAGAATGGTGCACGCTGAAAGAGGGCTGGAAATGAGAGTAGCTGCTCTGAGAACCTATTTAGCTGACCACACTGGGCTGACTGTTAATTGCACATAACTTGCCTTTGTGTTGAAATGATACTTTGTTATAGATTCTTACTCATCATGGTATTCCCCATATCACTTGATTATGGTAGGTGCCCGAGAATACTAAACATTCAGAGATAACAAGTTGGCATCATGCTTCACTTGACGCTTCAGGGAACACTTGTGACTTAGCTGAAGAGGACGAGGGCAGTTGAGATGTCCAAAGAAAATCGGTGGTTTGTCACTGTTAAGCCAGATTGGCAGGTCATGATGTACTGACCTCAAGTGAGTAGATTCCCACAGTAGCAGAGGGCTTTCTTAAAGTAAAATGTCCTTCATGATATTTTCTTTTCTATTTGGAGTGAGGCAGGTTTAAATGGACAGCATTCCTTATTTTGACATTTTAGTACTTTGCTGTTTATAGAGTGCTCTCAAATTGTCTTCTGTGATTCTAAGGGTTTTTAACAAATGAGGCAAAGAGGACATGAGAATGTATGGTTTGCAGTTATATGAGAAGGTGATGAAGTTTGTGATCCAATCCTGGGTCTTTATACTAAAACTCCAGGGGACATTCTACTGTAAACTAAGGTGATGTTTATGAGCGCTCTCAGGTTCTGTTAGGAGCTTTATAAGCATTATCTCTCATGCTCTTGACAGCCCTTCCAGGGAGGTATTCTCTTCCTTTTACGAACGAGACAGTGGGGCTCAGAGTGCTTTTTATAAAGAGGCGGGATCTGAATCCAGGGCTGTCTGATGAGAGAACCTGCTTCTTTCTACTGTACACTGTGTTTTCTGAGTTAGCTGTAACATGTCCTTAAATTTATGCTGCTTGTTCATTCTCCATATACCCTCTGGATGAAATTCATTAATTCCTGAAATAGCTAGTTCTTGTGAGTCCAGTTTGTATTATATGCTGCAAAATCTGACCTTGATCTCAAAGGGCTCAGGATATAGCTGGGAATACAAACAACAACAGAAACCCAGACAGCTTCATAATCAGTACAGATGTAGATATACCAAGCTCTAAGGATTTGGAGAGAAAGTGCCATTTCTGTATTTTGAGTGTTCAGAAAACGTTTCCTTGGAATAGGAAGCAAGGAGTAGGCTTCTGGTATTTTAGCTCAGCCCCAACAGCTGCTGGACTACACTGTGTGGTTTTCTCCTTTGGCACTGCTTAAGAAAGGCTTGTATTTTAATCAGATGGGCCAGAAATGTTTATTGAGCACTTACCTGCGCTAGGCAGTGTTGTAGGCACTGGATGATGCTGCTGTGCTGAACAGGGGGACAGGTCATCTGCCCTAAAGGAATTTTCAGTTTAATGGGAAGGGGCAGTGGGGGGAACCAGGCATGAAAGGAGCACGTAGGTACATAAGTGGAACTGTTCAGATGCTGGAAAGTGCTGGGAGGGGAATAAAGTGGGGTATTGTGAGGTGGTGTCTACCCATTAAGATCTGAGAGAGGAGGAGCAGGTAGCTAGAGGGTGAAGATCAGGAAAGGGCCCTCAAGCAGGAGGAGTGGCATTTGTTTCTCCCCTAGTTGGCTCAGGAGGGGGTTCCAGGGACCCTGGAGCAAATGAAGGGCTCAGCATGTGGGATGTACTCCACCTAGGGGGGGCTTCCGACCTTGCCTGTGGGGCCACCTCACATCTCTCTACTGAAAATAGAAAAATATTAGTTGGACATGGTGGCGAGCACCTGTAGTCCCAGCTGGCTACCCTGGGAGATTGAGGCAGAAGGATCGCTTGAGCCCAGGAGATTGAGGTTGCTGTGAGCTAAGCT
>VBSM01001562.1:2347343-2358656 GCA_008086735.1 Cheirogaleus medius
AAAAAAAAAAAAAAAAAGTGGAAGTTGTATATAGTTAAAGTTATCCCCAAATTCCTTAAATTGTGTAGAAGTTCCATGAAAGTACTGTGTGCACAATTCTAGTGAAAAAACCCTAATTCTTTTGCATGTTAAAATTTGAAAACCTTTGAGCTTTACTAAAGGGGAAGCTGCAAAAGACAAGTGGGCCAATGTTTGGACATTCCCACCGTTCTGCACATGGAACTCTGAGACCTCCAGCAGTGACTGGAGAATGGGTGGAAATTCTGGTATCTTCTTGCTTGGCTATGGGTTTACACCATTCAGTATCACAATGAGTCTTTAAATACGTTTTTTCTGAGGATTTTAAGGCAGCGCTCAAGTGGGTTTGATACATGTTCAGTAATAATACAGTATAGGTCACTTACTGTACATTTCTTCAGTCATTTCAGTAAACGTGAAAGGTAGCTCAGGAAACCTGAAAGGTAGGCAAATCCCTGTTTCATATATGAGAAACACAGGATTAGAGAAGTTAAAGAACTTGCCTGAGGACACAGTAGGTGTTAGAGCTGAAAATCAAACTTTGTTGACTCAAAAACTGTGTTCCTAACATACTGTTTTGATTGCCAATACAAAAACATAATGTAAATAAGTATAATAAATATAAATGTTTCAGGGTAAATTGAAAGCCCTGTGATGGCAAGTTCAACATCTTTTTCGGTTTGTTTGCATTTTGTTGTTCTATACCCAGAACCAACAGTAACTGTATATCTTTCAAAAAATTATTAATGAAGATAAAATAAGAACTGGATGAATAAGCCACTGTCTACTGTTGAAATAGTAAAGGCCAAATAAGCTTGTGATCAAACTGATTTTTTTTTTCTAGTAAGTTGTCTTCTGAAGAATTTCTGAAAGCTGTCTTTCAGACAACTGACTCTGAACCTTTGTTTTTTTATATGTCCCTAGTAAAATGGCTGTGTTGTTACAACTTGAAGACTGTGTAGTAAGCCTTTTGCTCAGACCTCAGTGATAACCCATAGACTTGCACTTCCTTGTGAGAGGAACAACCATTATTATATTGTATTACTAGGCCTTATGTTAGGGATTGCTTATTTTTTAAAAAACAAATCCCATGTGATCTCATTCCTATATTTAACCAATGTTTTGTTTGGGTGTTTGCACCAAGCAAGGCTGGTTAAGATGCTGGGACGCAGAGGTAAATAAAACATCCTCTTGACCTTTAAATGCCTACTGGAAGAGATATGTAGGCAAGAAAATGAAGATTATAGGATACTTGAAGGCACTTATATATATATATATATATATACATATACATATATATATATGCACTATGTATATAATGTGCTGTAGAAGAACATATTAAGGTTAAAGTTTTCTAACATTTTAGGTGAAGCTGATAAATCTAGACAAGTTAACTTGGCCTAAAGTTGTAATACATAAAATATAGACAAAATGAATTCTGCTGTGTGCCTGAAAGCTTAAAGATCAGGGTGTGTGTCTAGGTGTATCTGTGCAAACAACTGGGAAGAATCTGGTAAAAGTACAGTCCCAAGGATGGCCTTTCAGGTGGTAGGAGAACCCACCCCAAAAGTAATAGACTATGAGCCTTACTCTTCTCTAGGTTGCAGGCTTCAGAAACTGAGTAAATGTCCCTATACTCACTCTGCTAGAAAGCTTGCAGTCTTTTCTACAAAGCTTATTGTAGGAAGTATTGGTCATGGACCTTATTTAAGGACATTTAACTGAGCTAGTAAAAACTTATTTTTTAAAAAAAGTTTGTTTATGAACACAGGCTTTGGAATCAGACCTGAGTTTGAATCAGGATTTTGCTGCTTACTGGTTGATGGATCTTTGGTCCTTTCTGAGACAGGGTAGCCACATCCACCATGAGCTCAAGAGATGCCTCTTTGGGTTGTTGCAGATATTAAATGATGTTCCTTAGTATAGTCAAGTTGTAGCCCTCAGGTAAGCACTTCACAAAAAGTGGTAGTTCTGATTATTTTGTACCCTTTTTTTACTTTATTAAAACACTGGCTTTAGGGTCCAAGCTGTGGATTCTAATGGGACTCTAGAAGATTTCATAGGTAACTTTGGTTCAGTCATCATGAACCTCAAATGTGAAGAATAATAAGCAGAGCCCCTGAGTGTTCAGAATTGAACATATGGTGGCCTGTGCTTGGTACTCTTGCCTTAAAATTGTAGTTACTGACCTTCTCTGATATGAGAATGTTTCCAAAGTTCTGGACCATGCATGCAGCCTCTACTCGGATTTTATCTTGACCCCTGTATATTTTGTAATATATATATGTATATACACACACACACACACATATACATACATATATACCCTGATGTTTCAGGGCATTGGACTATTTCATTTCAGAGCCTAACGGAAATGTTAGTGTTTTCACAATTGTAACAGATAACCCACCATGCTGAGTACAGTGCTGTGACCATTAAGCAGCTAGTTCACATGAGAAAATACATTCAAGGTCGTGACTATCTGAGCCTTGAAGAAATGGCTGTTGAAGTTTTGTTTGGCTCCAGCTCCATTCTGGGATGGATGGAGTCATTTGGACATTATTCTAAATTCCAGTAGTGGAAAAAACATTTTTTTTTTTTTTGGTATAACTTGTTTATAGATGGTCTTCTGTTTGATTGATTGAGATAAGAGCATTGTTCAGTAAAAGCTATGTTGTTTCAAATCAGGAATACAATGCCATCAGACTTGATTTAGGAAGCAAAGAAAGAAGACATTACAGGTTGTGTTTCCCCAGTAACCCTTTGCTGTATTTTTTTCCCAGAAGGTTCCATGTTAATCTGTTTGGGTTACGTCCTACACAGTCTTGCTGAATCAGACAGAGCTAAGCTTATGAAACAAAGGCCTGTCCAAATCAAATAAAAACAGTACCACCACCCAGAAATGAGAGCCTAGATTTTTCTGAAGATGCATGCTACTTAATATCTGGTGAGGAAAATTGATCATTTTTCTCTCAGCTGATAAATGTCACTATTGCCCTAAATTTTATAGTGGCAATCTGCTTTTTTAAGTTAGTGAGATAAAAGAATATTTGATAACACTGTCAGACTTGTGTGAGATAAAATTCTCTGTGTTCTCAGATCCTTGAGGTTTCTTAAATTATGTGGGCTGGAGCTGTGTGCGTGTTTTTCTTGGTGCCCTATTTACATATCAAATAGCCTTAATTTTTGAATTTTAGTAATGAAGGTATGAACCCATTCTGTCAGGCCTCTTATGCCATTTACTGTAGCCTTTAGTCAGCTTAGAATAGCATGAAAGGAAGTAATAAGCCAACCCTAAGAAGGTCCAGATGAAAAGGATTATAATATTGTACAAAAATAATAGCATGCTTGGCCCCGCCGTGTGACTCATTCCTTTTGGAGTATCCATTTTGACAGCTTTTTTGAATCACACATCAATCACAATGCTGGTATTTTTGGCGGGGTGCTAGACTTTACCCTAATGCTTGTGATGGTAACTGCCAAAAGTGAACAAAGAAGAGAATTATTAATGAAACCTAACAGCCTTACAAATATTTATTTTTTTCTTGAGCAGAAACAAAATCAGGGGTTAGATGATATCTTTTTCTTTGCCACAAGAAAACCACTGTTTTGTCCTAATGAATATAAAACCCTGATGGGTCATTCCTAGTCTTTTGCTGTAGGAACTATTCTTCTTGTATTAGTTTCCATTCAAGAGCTTTCCTTCCCAAATTTTCTCCCCTACTTTAGGAATGATTTTTTTTAGGGCTTTAGGTTTTTCTCATGTCCCAGTGGCTAAGCTTGCTTTTGGATCATTCTGCTCTCTGCTGCATGTCTTCGTTCTGGGAGGAAACTCCAGTGAACTTCAAAGAAGCCGCAGATACACAGGGTGCATCTAGAAATGAAAATTTGACCCTTTGTCTCTCCTTTTCATCTCTCTCTCTTACAGGCATTCTTTCCTTCTGTGCAAACAGACCCTTGTAATAGTCGTAGTCTGTCATGCTGTTAAATGATTTGCAGTGCTGCTCTAGTATGCGCTGTAATCTCATGTACAGAATCTCCTTTTGTGCAGTGTAATGCTGTGAGTACATGTGTGCCCTGTAGTACTACTGAAAAATCCTTCTGATGGACACTTTCTTAATGGAAAGAGTCCTTAATGAAATTGGTGTGTCATTTCTATGCATAGTTGTCGAAAGTAACTTATAGTTTGTTTCTGAATTTATAGATATGGTATGATCTGTGTGTACTTTTGAATCTTTATACATTTCACTTGAGAAGTAGTCCTGTTGAGGCATGTAGCTTTAGGTCATTTAACTTTTGAATCATATTCATTGAATGCACCATAAATTACAGTTGATCCTCATTATTTGTGAATTCTGGATTTGAGACTTTGCCTGTTTGATAAAAAACGTATTTGTAACCCCAACATTAATACTGTTAGTGTTTTTGTGGTCATTTGTGGGGCACAGAGTGGCGAAAAATTTGAGTCATCTGATGCACACCTTCCCAGCTGAGATCTCAGAGTCAACTCTCTGCCCTCTCGTTTCAGCTTGCATACTGTACACAGGGTCTTTTTTGCCTTTTGTTCAGTGCCACATTTTTTGCATTTTTGTGCTTTTTGGTGATTTTGCTGTTTAAAACGGTTTCCAAGTCTAACGTTGAAGTGCTGTTCAGTGTTCTTAAGTGCAGGAAGGCTGTGATGTGCCTTACTGAGAGGATATATGTGTTAGATAAACTGCTTTTCTGTATGAGCTAGCTGTTGGCTGTGAGTTCAATGTTAATGAATCAATATATTTTAAGTAAGGTATCTTTAGACAGAAACACACATATAACATGCTTTTATGTATTGATCAGTTGACAGAAATGCTGTGACCAGAGGGTCTGGGGAACCTAACCCTATGGTTCCCCCAGGAGCAATGGTTCAATATTTGATGATTAAATGTACATGGTGATTTTATAGAACATAACTGCTGCAACTAATGAGAATCAACTGTCTCTTCTCCTGTTGGTGGACATTTAAGTCTATTTAGTTTCTTATTACAAGTAATGTTACAATCAAAATCCTAGTCAATGTGACCTGATACACAGGTGCAAGTTTCTTAAGGTTATATACCTAGAAGTGCAATTACTGAGTCTGGGCACACATCTTCAACTTGAGTGATTATTGTTGAAGTGCTCTGTAAAGTGTCTGTTTTCCTGTGCTGTGGTTGATGTTAGTGGAGTTCATTCCCATTGTCTACACAAATTGTGCCTACATATTAATTAGCAAATATTTTTTTAGCACCTACTTGGTGCTAGATATGACGAGTACTAACAATGAGCTATCACCCAGGAGCTTACAATATATTTCCTGTGATAAGATTTAGAAATATAAAACAAAAAAAATTAGTTGCCATCCATTTTAAACTTTACTTTTGAGTGAGATGATTGGGATTGTTCATGGAAAACTTAATGTAGTAACAGCAGGTAATATATATTGAGTCTTTTCTTTGTGCTGGGCTCAACATCTCTTAATGCACTTAATCTTATTAATTCCCCAAGAAGGTAGATACTGTAATTCCATTTTACTGAAGAGGAAACTTAGGTGCAAAGAGATGGAACAATTTGTTCAAAGTCATACAATTAAGTGTGAGGATTTGAACTTGAGCGCCCCAGCTTCTAAGCTCCCAGTCTTAACTGTTGTGCTATATACATTTCTCACTCTACCATTTAATTTCACACTTTAAGCGTTGGCCTAAGAGGTAGTCTTTTTTTTTTTTTTTAATTTTGTTTATTTTTTTTTACATAACAGGTAAAAACAATTCAAGGAAGTTGGGGAAGTTAGGCAACAGGAAGTAAGTGTGGAGTTAATTTTTTTTTTAAGCTAGGGACAGTGGTGAGGTAGGACATAGAGAGGACCATCTTGGCTTCAGTATTCAACTGCTCTGCTCTCCTCTTTCTTGCTAGAGATAGAGGATGAGGGTGGCAGGCCTGGAGTGGATGTAGCTTGGGAAGGTGGCATCCCTCAATAACAACATTGCAGGCTGTAAATCCCAAAGGACAGCTTATTAAAATGGAATGTCACTATTGTGTTGATTTCTCACTATCCTACCAGAAAAGAGAAATTGCAACTAAAGCATAATAAAGGGAGTTCTGGAAGCCACAAATGGCATCATTGCTCTTTAGTCGTATCTCACTTGTTCACAGTAAGGTGAATGAGATTTATGAGATGCTCATAGTAAGATGAATGAGAACAATTCTTAGAATCAGTCACTTTTTTCCTATTAACTAATGATCTATATTACCTGCTGAAAGTAAATACCCATGGCCTACTCTCCTACTCTGAAGGAATTAAGATTATTCTTTGAATAGGAATAATTGATTGCAACCTGTGCTAAAACACACTTTCCATTTATGGCCCAGTATACACAAGTTCTATAAATTCAAAGAAAAAGAAAGAAACAAGCTTTGTAAAACAATTCTTATCTTTTACTATGTGAACGGTACTGCATTTTCTATACCATTCTGCTCTTTTAAAATATCTTGGTCTTGACTTATTTTAGATGGAAAAGATGTACTACATGATACCAAAACTCCAGAGTTTATTTGTAATACAATATTGAAGCAAGCTGGTCAGATATCATTTAAACCCCTTGGTTTATAAAGCCCACACTGAAGAAATTGTTTACTCTTTAGATTTGTTTATAAGAATATTCCTTAGGTTTTTCTGAGTTGCCAATATTTATACCTTGTAGTTATGCTAAGATTGGAAACATTTGCTTTTTAAAATTTTTGACTGCACAATAAATGGAGAAGAATTAAGACTTGAGGATATTAAATAGGCATGTTAATATATTTGAGTCTGTTGTCTCATTTTTTTCCCTAGAAAAACATTTATCTGGAAAATACTACACTTGTAAAGGAAAAACTTTTATTCTTTGATAACTTCTGATGTATGTCTCCTGAGTTTTGCATATTTGGTAAGAATCTGTATATTGATATTAACAGATTTTTTACAAATTTTTGTTTGAAATTTAGCTTGATATTGTCAACTTAATTTTTACTCATTTGAATGCTTCCACTAAAATAAAAATGAAAAACCAAAAACATAGGGCAGGCTTTTGGGGCGTCTATTCTAAATTGTGGGTGATTACTGGGGCTTTTTAAATTGTTTCAAATACAGTTTTTTCTTTTTACCTTGCTGATGACATTATAGATTATAGATAATTGTCCTTGTTTATTATGTCTGTTTCTACCTATATCCCTCCTCTTGTCTTCAGTGGTAGAATAGTATCATGTTAGAAGGTGGTTTGGTACTTTGTTCCTAGGTACCTGAAGTTTATATTGTAGACCGTACAAGATAGCACCATTCTCATGAGATCTTTCCTGTTTCTGGTTTTATGTTTCTGATTTACAGATTAATTATGAAGGCTGGAATGACTCAAACCCAGGGGCTTTAATCCCAGCTGTGCTAGTCACATCCCTAAGAGCCCCTGCATTTTAACTTCACCACCTGCAAACCAGATTAACTATCACTCTTAATCATCGTAGAACATTGATATGAGATAAATCCTCCAAAGGGCTTTGGTAGAGAGAAATCGTCTTATGTGTAATAATGTAGAGTGAGGAATTACGCTCAATTTCAAAGGCTTGTTATTGTAAAGTTATCAAATAGAATATGACAAATTATACTCAATGGAAAACAAATTTAGAAGTAATTTTTCCACTAGTACAAATAATTATATTCTCATTGTAGAATGTTAGAAAATGCAGTTTAGGAACAAAAATTGTGAACATTTCTAATTCTGCTGCCCAGAGATAAGCACTGTTAATATTTCGGTATGTATTCTTCTGCTATGATTTTGTGCTATTGTGTGCATCCATGTCATGAACATATTTTTGTATATTTAATTAGAATTTTTCAGTGTTTCAGAGTGTTATATTGATGAGCATTTTGCGGTTTAACTAGTTCCGTCTTGTTTGTCAGGATGCTTGCATGCGCGTGCTCTGAGCATCCTTGTAACTGAGTCTTGGCACACATTCTAACTCATTTCCTTGGGATGATGACGAATACTGTGTAAAGAGGTAGACCACAGTGGTGAAAATAACAAAATGGGCATTAGGAGAATCGAGTTTTAACTTTGCCATTAATTGTTCCTGTGACTTTTAAATCACTTTCTTTCTTGGGCTTCATTTTACTTCTCAGGCACAGAGGTGAAATGGGCTAATCCTTGAAGGGGATTTGATTCTGACAGCAACCCTTTGGGATATTTTACAGATGAGGAAGCTAGGACTGACAGGGAATCTATTGTCTCTTCTCATGAACTCTGTTTGGTAGCTTCCCCCCAACACACACACTTGTTTTTTTGTTTTTTTTTGATGGTGCAGAAGGTACTGAGCACCCTGTGGTGCTTTACAGTTATACCCATCCATAATCATTGATTATTGATTAATGGTGCCTGAAGCTGAGTCTACTCTGACTTCAGGAAACTCTTTTATTGATAAAATCCCACTTGGTAATTAATTGACTTTAACTTTGTTTCCTTTAAAAATCAGAGTCCCATTGACTGATGAATGGACAAACCAAAAGTGGCATATTCATACAATGAAATTTTATTTGGTCGTAGAAGAGAATGAAGAGCTGATGCGTGCTACAACATGAGGAACCTAGAAAACACCATGACAAGTCAAAGAAGCCAGCCACAAAAGACCACATATTACAGGATCCCATTTAGGTGAAACGTCCATAATAGGCTTAGGGCTAGAAGGACTCGGGGGCAGGGGGTTGGGGTGAGTGATAGCTGAAGGATATAGCGTTCTTTGTTGAAGTGATGAAATATTCCAAAATTGATGGTGATAGTTGTACAACTCTGAATATGCTAAAAACCATCGAATTGTATCCTTTAAACGGGTGAATCATAGCTGGGCGCTGTGGCATGTGTGTGTAGTCCCTGCTACTTGGAAGGCTGAGGTGGGAGGATTCCTTGAGGCCAGCCTGGGCAAAATAGACTCTCTTTAAAAAAAAAAAAAAAAAAAAAAAGTAAATCATATTGTATGTGAACAATATCTCTAAAGCTATTACCAAAACCAAATGAAGTCAGATTCTAAAAACTATGTTTCAAGTTTCTAGATGTTTGAAATAGAGCTAAGTGGAAATAGATTAATCTCCTTGTGTGTTACTTTGTTTCCTGAAAACCTTAGTTTGAATCTCATTGTGAGAGGATGACTCAAGTACTAGGTTCTTCTGTTCCCATTTGGAGTTTCCTTTGGGGTTTTTTACTAAGATATTTGCTAATTGTAACAATTTCTGATCTGTCTCCCTTGTTTCTCAGTGTTTCTGAGGAGCTTTATAGAAGAATAATTCTGGATACTTCTGAAAAGTCAATATTTTGATAGCTTCAATGGTGGGCTGAGTTTTCTATCTGGTATATGGTACCTGCTAGACAATACATTAACTTACTGTGCTATAGCAGACCTCAAATAGCTTGAAGTTAATACTTGATTTTTATTGTTTTTGATGTTTACATTGGGATTCATGCCACTGGGTTTTGTTTTATTTGCCTTTGTGCAAAAATTGCTTATGATGTAGTTTCCCAAGGAGCCTCAGATACTACTCCTCTTTTGGGACACTTTCCCCTTCTTAGTTGTATTAATTACAGAGAAGTGAGTTCAGCCAGGGAAAGTAGAAGGGGGAGGGGGGTAAGAATTGGGTCTCTTGGAAATAAAGACCACATTTAGTCATTTTCAGTGAAATTTTCACATCCTTTAGGAATTTCTACCAGACCCATAGATGTTAAGGTTAAAATTGAGTCAACAAACTGTTTTTGTTTATAGAGGCCTATAGGATATGCATAGAGTTATTAAGCAGTAGATACCTAAGGGGTGAATGAAAGGAAAATGTTGGCAGTTTTAGGTCTTTTCTTGCTCTGCCTTTGAACATTGTCATGGTATTAGCCAGAGAGCCAGGCTTTTAAACCAAAACATTAGTAAGCCATAAAACATATCTTGAGACAATCTAATACAGCAAGAGCAAATTTGGCAGAATTTCTGAAGCAGTCCCATGAGTAGTATTTCTAATAAATTAATCTATTTAGATTTGCTTTGGGTTCTTTTCCTGGCAAAATGGTAAATTGTGCAACTGGAGACTAACTCAGATCTTGGAATTAGCCTGTAACTTTGATCTTACATAAAGGAGTTTCACCAATAATGTTTCTGTTTAGTATCTGAAATAAATACAGCTGTATTTGAGAAAGTTTTTAGCTAGACTATTTTCTGTATTGGTACTGAGAGTTCAGAATTATCTCCCTTGGTGAGTGAAATTTGTTAATAACAGCTTCTTGAGAAATTGAGAAGTCTTATCCTCCCATGTAGAACATGCCTCCTGCAATCCCTAAATAATACCATTATTGATGATTCAGAAAATTGAGATATAAGATGAAGTAAAGCTATTTTGAAGACTTTTTAATCCACATAAGGGTATTGCACATCTATGCGCCCAGCACATAATATGTGATTTATTCATTCAGTGAGGATTATTGGGTGATTCTGGTGTGTTGGGCACTATATAAGGGTATACTGGATGAAAAGACAATGTACTTATATAGTCGATGCCCAAATAGAAATATATATTAAATGGGAGCCCATAGGTGGTATAATTCCTTGGTGACAGAGATTGGTAAGGAATTAGAAAAGAAACTGAGGAAGAGTTGACTTGGAGAGTAGAAGATGAATGTAATGGTTTGGAGTTGGAGAGAGAGGTAGGGAGCAGTTTTGGGGGAAGTCATTCTGGGGAAAGGCTCAGTGATAATGGCGTGTTTTGAGGTAGTCGATATGGTAGTCGACAGGTAGTCGATATGGCTAGAAGAACGCAGAGTCCCTGTGAAAATGGCAAGAGAAGTTGTGATCAAACTTATGTTTTAGAAATGTTATCTGGGAGCAATCTTAAAATGGCTTAGAGTGGACAATGACAGAGTTAGAAAGCCCAATCAAAAGTCTGCTGTCATATCAGACAGTCACTAGCTATGGAGATAGACAAATAGGTGTCTGGAAGAATGAAGAAGGGGAGACCTGAGAGTCAGTGCCTAGGAAGAAAGGGCAGAGCTTGGATTTACATTGGTCCTTATTTGTATCAGGGAGTTTGTTGAGACTCTTATTATTGATGCTGTGGATCTTTATCCCAAGAAAAGTGCGTAGATATAGATACATGTAAAAATCAACATACAGTTCAAGAAACCCATTCATAGGCTATCAGAGGTCATGGATCCTAGGTTCAGAACCCTTGATCTGCAGAATGGTAGAGAGAAGAGTCAATAACTCTAATTTTTTTTTTTTGTTTTG
>VBSM01001562.1:2358756-2368955 GCA_008086735.1 Cheirogaleus medius
AAAAAAAAAAAAAAGTGTTTATTGAACACATACTCTGTGCTAGAGGCTGCCTGATGCTGGATTAAGCATAACAACATGTACTTGACTAAATGTAGGGTCTAGATACACAAAGATAAATATTAATCCTGGTAGAGCTGCAGCTTTAAATGTAGTGTGCTCTGTTTTAAAATGCTCTGAGCAATGGTTTTATTTTGCTTGTTTAGTGTAGGAGTCTGCCTTCTTATTGTGTATTGTCACTCTTTAGGCATTTAGTAGGCATTTATGTTCTTAATCTTTGAGTGGAAATATGAGTAATTGCTGGAGACTACTCAGAATGAGCTAAAAAATGTGGATTATCACATTCAAGAAGGTCTTCTATTCATTTAATGCTTTTGCACTCAAATGTTCCATATTTTAGTTGATGAAGTTCTTAAGCAATACTTTCTGCATGGGAAGCCTCACTTGGAGAATTTCTTGGATCCTCAAGAGCATTGGCAATTTGTAAAACAGGTTAGGAGGGGATTGTGAAATCAGTGTGCCTTCCAGGTGTGTGAGGTCATCTTGTCTGTCTTCCTTTCTCCCAGGTTAAAACCACACCTCAGGGCTCCAGGAAGCTGACTATGCACCTGGTTCAAGGAGATTTTGTATTCTGGTATTTTTCAGCTATTTTTTTAGTGTTTTCTGTGATTTCCATCTTTAAGCTCACTGTTGAGGAAGGTTTGTAGGATCTGCTCCCTTTGGGCAAGCTTCTTCATCAAGACCGATGGCTGTAGCCAAGCAGAGTTATGGTGACCCTGTTCAACGAAATTGACAGCCAAAATGAAGTGTCATACCGCTGTGTGGTCTTACCCCTTGCAAAACGTGGTTCCAGGATTAGGAGCATTAGCATCATCTGGGAACTTGTTAGAAATGCAGATTCTCAGTTCCTGCTCTTAACCTAGTGAAACAATCTACATATTATGAAGATCTCACTGGTGATTCATATGTGCATTGAAGTCTGAGACTGACTGGACTAGTTCACCTACTATGCAGGAACCTGGGCTCTGAGAGCCCTTTTGCTGAAGTTCATGGCCTTTTCCATTTGTTTTCTACTCAGGTGATGAGGAGCATCTGGTCACCATCTTTCATATAGTATTAATTTTCATGGAATTAAAGATGACTTAGGTGCCTCTTAGCCTTCTCTTTCTCAAGCTTAATAACAGAAGTTTGTGTGATCTCTTTCCTCCTAGAGAAGATTATCTTTGAGCCTTTCATCCTATAGTGCTTCTAGTCTTACTTCCTAGATGATTTCTTAAAAATATCATTTCTGAAATGGGCAAAATATTCTTATCAGGGTCTGGTTGCTACTAAGTAAGCAAAATAACTTCTCATCTATTTATTTCATATTCTTAGTCTTGGGGTCTAGCAACATTTGGCTATATCTTTTGTTTCAGTTTGAAAGGTTATTTTTTTATGTAGTAAAAATAACAACTAATTCTTCCTTGAGGGAACTTCAAATCCTAAAAGTACTGACTTTCTCTTCTTATTTCTCATGGATGGAACAAGTTGACCAGTGGACTTTAGAGTCTTTTTGGGTTGGTACTTCGGGCTTATTTTAAAATAAAGGAAAGAGGAAAAGAGAGGAAGGAAGGGAGAGAAGAGGAGAGCAAAGGGAGTCAGATTAATAATCTAAAGCAGAGCTATTGAAAGTCAAATGGGAAAAGAGAAGTTTACTGTTGGTAATTGCTTTATAAATCTTCTGGTTTGGAGATGTGAAAGAGAATTCTCTGAAGAATTAACATTTTTTTTCCTCCTGATTTTTGAATGTCAGCGCTTTATCCACCTTTTGTGTATATAAAAAAGCTCAGTTTTGGTGAAGAAATAAAGGCCATAAAATTACATCCAATGTGGTTTTGTGTTTTTTATTTTGTTTTTGAGGGATCAAAGTTACATCTAAGTCGTCTCCTTTTGCATGTTTTTAATGTGGGCATCTTTTTTAACTTAATGCAAATTGTAGCTCTAAATGAGATGCTCCTAAGTTTTCTGCAATAAAGTATCCACTTGAGAGAAGGGACAGTAGTCTAGGTAGTATTTGTAAAAGTGATTCTTTAAATCATGCTCTCCCCTTTCTTTTTAACAGGAAAAACTTTTGTATAGTTTTAAAACATTAAAAGAGCTGGTGAAGCCTGGGCATATTCAGCATTTTCTGTATCTTGTCACAAAGGGAGGAGACAGTGGTGATTAATTCATTAATTGTTTCATATCACATTTACATGAGGCTGTAGGGTCAGCATTACCTTGCCCGGTTGTAATTCAATGAAACCGAAAGGTTTCTGTATCTTAAGTTCAGATTAGTACTTACAGAAGCCATGTGGCTTGCTGGCTGGCAAATAAGACTTGGACAAGTGCTTGCTATGCAGCTAAGTTAGTCTGCGCGCCTTAAGTATGGCTTTCGTTGTACAGTAATCTCTGTTTACCTGATGTCCTGCCTTTGATATTTTCTTTTATTAAGTTCTTTGTATCCCTATTAATCCTTAAGATTTATGGGTCTGGTAAGGCTGTTAGGTGAATGAAGAAGGCTGTCTAGGCCACTAACACATGTGATTTAGCCTCCATGACTGGACATGTACAGAGTTAACATTAAAGCATTTCTCTCTTTCCCTAGGCAGGCACTTGGGGTCTGAGTGAGTGTGAAAGAATGCAAGGATGTGGGAATTTGAACCTCAGGATTGTTCTTACTGCTTCTGTGTTCCTCGGAAAACAACCGTTGCCCTATTTTCTTTTATTTTTATTTTTAATTTTTTTTCAGATTGCAAAGTTTAGATCTGGGTTTCCCCTCCCCCCCTTCAATATGGGGAAGAGCTTATTTTCTTGGGATACTATAAAATAAATAAGAAATATTATACTTCAGGATGACAAGACATTTATAATAAATGATGGACTGTTTGGTTATTTATATGCATCTCCTTGGATCTTTTTTATTTTAGAGAAGGGTGGGTAGAGAGGCATTAGAAGTATTGGGATTTGACTTATTTTAACAAGGAAGAGTTCTGATGGCTAAAGATGATTTGTGAACACATAGTTATGGCCTCATATCCCTTGTCTCAGTTCAGGCTGCTATATAGCAAATTTCTGTAGTCTGAGTGGCTTAAACAATAGACTTTTATATCTCACTGTTGAAACTTCAAGATCAAGGTGCCACTCGGCTTGGTTGGATTCTGGTGGGGGTTCTCTCCCGGGTTGCTGACTGCCTGCTGCTTGTATCCTCACTTGGTGCAAAGGGGCTAAGAGCTTCTGGTGTCCCTTTTATAAGACCACTTATCCTGTTCATGAAGGCTCCACTCTCATGACCTAATTTCGGCCCAAAGGCTCCATCTCCTAATTCCATCACATTGGGAGTCAGGATTTCAATACATGAATTTGGTGGTGGTGGAGGCACAAACATTCAGTCCATTGCATCCCTTCAAATAATGTGAGCTTTTATTAGCATTAGGATGGACTACATTGATTGAATTGATTGGAAGTGGATTTTCAGAAATAACTTCCAGCATCTGTTGAGACTAATAAAGAGGGTGGCTGCTAAATGGTAGGACCTGTTTTTTTTTTTTTTTTTTTTTGAGACAGTCTCACTTCTGTTGCCTGGGCTAAGGTGCTGTGGCATCAGCTTAGCTCACAGCAACCTCAAGCTCCTGGGCTCAAGTGATCCTCCTGCCTCAGCCTCCCGAGTAGCTGGGACTACAGGCATGTGCCACCATGCCCAGCTAATTTATATATATATATATATTTTTTTTTTTTTTTAGTTAGCCAATTAATTTCTTTCTATTTATAGTAGAGACAGGGTCTTGCTCTTGCTCAGGCTGGTCTCGAACTCCTGACCTTGAGCAATCCACCTGCCTCGGCCTCCCAGAGTGCTAGGATTACAGGCATGAGCCATGGTGCCCAGCCAGGTAGGACCTGTTTTTGTCCCTTAGGACTGATGCATTCTTTGCAAAGAAGAGTTGACTGTGAAGTGGTTCAGGTCACTTGAACCATTGGGAAGGGCAAAATTAAAAATCATTAAAAAATAGGAGATGCTGTACTTTTATTTCCTGAGGGTTGGGTTTATCAGGAAAAGTATGCTAGTAATCTATTGTTTTGTAACAAACTACTTCAAAACCTAGAGGCTTAAAACAATTGCAAATATTTATTATCTCACAGTTTCTGTGGGTCAGGAATTTGGGTGGTTCTGCCTCAGGGCCTCTCACGAGGTTCAGTCATATGAAGGGGCCACAGTCCCATGAAGGCTTGACCCTGGCAGGGGATTCCCTTCAAAGGGGTCTTATTGATGTGGTTGTAAGTCGCTGTTGACAGGAGGCCTGGGTGCCTCTCCATAGAGCTGTTTCCACAGAGTGCTTGCGTGTTAACACAACAAGCTGATTTTCCCCGAGTGAGCACTCTGACAGACAGCAAGATGGAGACTGCAGTGGCTTTTATTCACCAGCCCAGGAAGGTCCACACCATCACCTTGCAATGTTCTGTTGGTAACACAAGTAAGCCCTGTTCATCGGGGGAGGTGACTAGACAAGGGCATGAATAGCAATAGGCTAGGGCCTTTGGAGACTGTCTTGGAGGTGGCTACTATGAAGGACACTTGATTGGCTTTTTATCTTAGATGCTTTTCTCTTTCTAATGTTAAGTCACTGGTTTGAATATCTGTCCTCTCCAAAACTCATGGTGTAATTTAATCCCCTATATGGCAGTATTAAGAGGTGGGGCCTTTAAGAGGTGTTTGGGTTCTGAGGGCTCTGTGGTCATAAATGGATTAACCCATTCATGGATCAATGGGTAAATGGATTAATGGGTTATGATGGGAGTGGGACTGGTGGCTTTATGAGAAGAGGAAGAGCCCTGGGTTAGCACACTCAGCCTCCTCACCATGTGATGCCCTGTGCCACCTTGGGACTCTGAAGAGTCCCCACCATCAACAAGGCCCTCATCAGATGTGGCCTCTCCACCTTGGACTTAGCTTCCATAATTGTAAGAAAATAAATTCCTTTTCTTTATGAATTACTCACTTTCAGACATTCTGTTATAAGCAACAGAAAATAGACTAAGACAGATGACACTCATTTGCCACTTCTTTAATCTCACAGATGGCTTGTAGTATATGGCAGACAAGAGTCCTCAATTCAGGGAGCAGAAATCATACCTCTTAGGGTAAAGATTTTCCTGTTGCTAACCAAAGTATTTTAATACAAATGCAAGTAGGAATTGGCATATATTATTAGCCTGTTACCTTTGTTGAGCACTAAGAATACTCTGTAGGGAGCGGAACTATAGTTAGAGGTCCACCAAAGGAGAGTGTGATTTAGCATTTGTGTCAGATTTATGCTTCATAATGTGTTTATTATATGAAAAGTTCTTTTGGAAATTTGGTTAGTTGCCTGCCTTCAGATAGCTTCTATTAACTGCACACAGCATCCACCATGGGTTGCTAGTTATTCTCTATATGGTTAATTGGAACTTTTAATTTTAGATTTTTAGTTTGGCATAGAGTCCTGTGTGAGAAAGGACTGCATCTGACAGAGGACCCATGTTGGTGTTGAGTCTTCTCACCCATTTATTCTTGGGATAGTTTCCGCATGTTGGTGGAGAGTTTTCACTGCATTGTGCTCGCTGCCTTGATAAAGGCCTTGAACTTTCCCTTTGTGCTTTAACCTTGGCAAGGTCTGTATAGCTGACCTCGCACTTTTGAGAACTTCTCTGCAGTTTCCTCTGGGCAGACCGAACACTCACCATTTACTACCAATTGAAAGCAAGAGCTGTTCCTCTCAGTGGATTGTTATTAATTACAGCCTGTGTTCCAGTAATCTGAGATAGAGTGGCTTCCTCTAGTTTCATTGAAGACTATTTTAGCTCTCTTGTTTTTGGTTGGCTGATAAAAATCTGCGAAAGAGGCAAATACTCCTTTGAGAATAAGAACAGAATATTGTGATCTCAAGGAGAGGTGTCCGGGAGTTGGAAGATATGAGCTCTGTTCTTCCCTACTTGTGAGTGTCCTTGAGTTTCGTTGGGCATGTAAAGAAACATGGTGAAGTCAAATAGCCCTGGACCTGTGTCAGGGATCAGGGTTCTTTCCACCCTTAACATTAGCAGGTTGTGTCACTTGAACAAATAATCATCTCTCTCTCTACCAGTTCACTCATCCATAAAATCAGGGGTTTAAACAGTTATCTTGGTTGTTCCTTCTGGCTCTAAAATTCTGCTAAAAATTGACTATTGTCCTTATGAGTGTTATAACATGTTATGTGACTAATCAAGGTTAATTCTTTAACCTGAAGCTTTGAGAATCAGTTTTTTTTTGTTTTTTTTTTAAAGGAGTTCTTTGGCATTTAGTGGTGTGGGAGAATCTGACCGTCCCTGATATCTGATGTAGTTAGTGGGAGGTTTTCTCCATGAATAGTTTGGGACAGTTCTAGTTAATGCCTGAATGTGGACACAAGAGTAGAATTGATTTGGTGTTTCTGAAGCACTTTAGTTAATTGAGATTTTAAAGGAAATCCCTGGATAGAGTATAGTGGTTCCTTGGTATCCATGGGGAATTGGTTCCAGGGCCTCCTGTGGATGCTCAAGTCCCTGATATAAAATGGCATAGTATTTGCATATAACCACACATCCTCCTGTATACTTTAAACCAGATTATTCTAGATTACTTATAATACCTAATACAGTGGCTACACTTCACTTCATTCACGTGGATTCACCATAGTACTCAGCAAGTGGTAAATTCAAGTTTTGGGTTTTGGAACTTTGTGAATTTTTTTGGTAATATTTTAAATCTGTGGTTAATTGAATCCACAGATGTGGAACCCATGGATACAAAAGGCCAAATGTTACTATTTTAAACTCAGAAATCTAGAATATAAGAGCTCAACTCAATTCATGAAGCATAATTTATTTCCACTTTTTTTGCACTAAAAATCAGAATACATGATTGGTTGAAGGTTTGAGATGTAGGCTAGGTGATCTTTTCATACAAAATAATAGAATTTCTTAGATGTTGTGATTGGTTATGTGGGCAGTAGGAAAAAACATTTGAGACTGTATGTGATCTATGTAATATGAGTGTATTGAGGCTTTGCTTCTAGGTACTTTTTCTCTTCAAAGTGCTGTTAATGGTAGAAAACATCTCAGTTATGTATGTAAGAATCATTGCATGAATGTTCCCAAATGAATGGAGAGACTTAAATTTAGCATTAAAAGAGATAGACTGCAAAGGGGGATCCTTCACCCTAAATTCTGAAAACTGGGGTGAGTGACTAACCACTTTGGGGCTGGAGTGTTATTTTCTCAAGTGCTAAAAGGGAGATGAATGGTCCTGCTTGGCATATGGGTGAGGGTCATGTTTGTTAGGGCTGGGTAGTGTTTTTTTTTTTTTTTTACAAATTTTGGAAGAATATCATTTATTTTGGTCTTTAGCATATAGATTTTCTTTTTTATTAACTAAATTCATTTGCATTAAGTATAATTTTAGTTATTTTTATAAAATTTAATGAGACTGACATACTGCCTTCTGTGCTAAGGAGGCAACTAAAGTTTTGAATATATTGTTTGCTAAGTTCTATTAGCAAAATGTATTGACTATTTTAAACAATTTGGTTTATTTTTTATTTCAGTAGATTTACAAGTGGTTTTTAGTTACGTGGATGAATTGTATAGTGGTGAAGTCTGGGCTTTTAGTGTACCTGTCGCTGGAATAGTGAACATTGTACCCAATAAATCATTCTTCTTCTTTCACTCCTCTCCCCCTTTCTGAGACTCCAGTGTCCATTGTACCACTCTGTATGCCCCTGTGTAGGCGTAGCTTAGCTCCCACTGATAAATGAGAACATGTGGCAGATATTTGGTTTTCCATTCCTGTGTTACTTAGGATAATGACCTCCAGTTTCATCCAAGTTGCTGCAAAAGACATTACTTCATTCCTCTTTATGACTCAGTAGTACTCCATGATATATATAGACCACATTTTCTTTATCCACTCGTCAGTTGATGGGCACTTAGGTTGATTCTATACCTTTGCTATTTTGAATTGTGCTATGATAAACATACGAGTGCAGGTGTCTTTTTCATATAATGACTTCTTTTCCTTTGGGTAGATACCCAGTAGTGGGATTGGTGGATCAAATGGTAGGTCTATTTTTAGTTCTTTAAGGAATCTCCATACTGTTTTTCATAGAGATTATACTAATTTACATTCCCACAGTGTATAAGCATTCCCTTTTCACTGTATCTGAAGTCAACATCTATTTTTTTGATTATTAACAATGACCATTCTGATTGGGGTAAGGTGGTATCTCATTGTGGTTTTGCATTTCTCTGATTAGTGATGAGCATTTTTTCATGTTTTTTGGCCATTTGTGTATCTTCTTTTGAAAAATGTTCATATTGTTTGCCCACTTTTTCATGAGATTATTTTTTTTTCCTTGCTGATTTGAGTTCCTTGTGGATTCTGGATATTATTCCTTTGTTTGGATGTATAGTTTCTGAATATTTTCTTCCATTCTCTTCCATTCTGTAGGTTGTCAATATTTTGTTCCATTCTGGATATTATTCCTTTGTTTGGATGTATAGTTTGTGAATATTTTCTTCCATTCTGTTGCAGTAGAATATTTTCTTCAATTCTGTTTTAACAATTCTATTGTTAACAGAGTAAACAATTCTGTTTACTCTGTTGATTCATTGACTTTCTTGACCAGATAATACCTTAACAATTCCAGAAAAATAAGCACTGGTCTTGTGTTGGTTGTAAATATGTGTTTGGAAGGCAGACAGTATTATATCAGTGGGAAGAGTTAGAGATCAAGTGAAAATGAGGCAGGTAATGGAAAAGTCTTAATTTTAATGGCTTTACATTTTTTAAAATATCCCATATTAAACCTGAAAAACTAGAGGTGTAGACCAGTAGAGAGAGACTGAGAACATGCTTTACAATTGATTTTCAATGGAAACTCCATCTCCTCCATTTGGCGAAACCTACTTTCTTTCCATTTGAAACTGGACTTAGATAAGGATAATTGGCCGCCAGATGATCTTCTAATGGGGCTGTGATCCCACCTGCAAGTTATTTTTCCTTTAGCCCTAGAACCACTCTCCACACTCCTCGCCCTTATAAACTGCATCAGAGGGGCCCCTGGCTCTCACTCTCAGGTGGGTTCAGTTAATGGAAATCAGCGAGCAGGCATGAGTTTTTGGTGGTATACATTTTATGCCTGCTTCCTGCTAGGCAGTCCTGCCTTTAGACTGAGGTGGTCACTGCTTTTCACAACTGCTGTTGAACTGGAACTATAGTTTTCCATTGGTGGATGTGAGATGTTTTTACAGGTTTTCACATGCGTATATATTTTAATTCTTTTTTACATTTATTGTTTCTCCTATGAAATAAGTCCTTAGAAGACTGAGTTTTATATCCAGTGCCTAAGAATAGTACTACCTCTTGCTAAAGAACTTTATCATGGAGGAAGAGCATTGAGACTTCTCCAGCTTGCAGTTGGAGAAGGGGTATCCTGTGTCTGGATCATTGACCAGATGTTGGAGGCCAGATAATTCGAGTCCTGTCTGCCATTCCCTGCTGACCAGCTTCTCTATAGCTCTAGTAGCTCTTCAGACCCTGAAGGAATGGGCAGAGGCACTGCAGCAGACCCCACTAATGCCGTGTGCTCATTCCTGGAAAGAGGAGGTTAGGAGGAGAAAGCTATGTAAGATGGTGTGTGCGCTTAGAAGAGGACTTGGCATGTAGCAAGTACTGCTTGATTATGATCTAGTCTAATTAATTCATATTCAGGGTAAAAACTGGTAGTCGGGAATGTGAAGTTAATTCAGACAAGAGCACTTACTAGAATGTCTTTCTGACAACTCATTTTTTTTGTGTGTTCTACTCTGTGGAGATCTTCTAAAATCATATGTACACTTAAGACTTAATTTTCTTGTGAGTAAGTCGAAGATGATCTTGGCTTTTCTTTGGCTTTTTTGTTTTTAGATTTGTGAAGTCTGAAGTTGAACGTAGGGAAGACTTCTTGAAAACATCAGTTGGCTTTCTTATTTTGAAATACAACTGGGCTGGGTTATATCCCTTCTGGGCTTCTGCCATTGCTTTCTTATGATTATTTAAAAAAATATTTAACTTTATTGAGATATAACTCAAATACCATAAATTTCACGCCCCCTTTTTTTTTTTGAGACAGGGTTTTGCTCTGTTGCCTGGG
>VBSM01001562.1:2374256-2393697 GCA_008086735.1 Cheirogaleus medius
AAAAAAAAAAAAAAGTAAAGAAAATGAACAGAAGTAATCATACAGTTTGATCATTAGCATTTGTTTTGTTTAGAGAATTTTGACATCATAAACTAGGAATTTGTAAAAGTGTTTTGTGTGCATGTATTTTTCTATATCAGGGTAACCACCATGTCATACATATTTTACCCTTTACATTTCTAGAGTTATATTGTAGGTACTGTCTAGTAAAATCTCACTCTTGGCTGGCATGCATTTGGGATTATCTTTTGATATAATAAAGAACTAGGGGTATTAATTCCTGTTATTGAATGCTAACAGTGTGTACTTTTAAATTTTCATAGCAGTTCTGCAAAGTAGGCATTTTATCTCTGTTTTACAGACGAGCAAGCTGATTCTGAGGAGTAATATAATTTGCTGTCTTGTGACAGACTAAGTAGCAGCACCTGGGTTGAAACCAGGCTTGGCTGACTCCAAAATCCATTTTCTCTTTATTACTTAAGATTGAACTTACACGTTTTCCTGTATTTTTATCATGCCTCGTCTTCACTCTAGAGTCTGGGTTACCAGTCCCCATGGCCCAGCAGGAGTTGGGGGTGTTGAGGTAGGAATGGGCATTGGGGTGTGGGCATTGGGGTGCTGGCCAGACTTGGGGCCAGGCCATGGAATGACTGCGGGTAGAATTCAGCTGGTGGGGAGATGCAGTCTGTTCTGTGGCTGATGTTAATGAGAGGACAGGAGAGTCCTCTTGCCCTGTGACTGGTTTCCCAGGACAGAAGCCCAGTCTTCCCTCGGCTTCGTGAGTAATAGTGCATTCTTTAAGCACCACATTGAAAGATGGACTCTTCTCTCCTTGGCTCAACAGAGGTGGCCTTACTGAGTGCCTTGGGTGCTCTTTCTTCCTGGGGCATCTAATTTCTTAGGAAGCTTGTATCTGAATTTTGGAAAGCAAGGCTTCTGGTGGGGGCCTAATGTTTCAGTTAAGGTTGGCCTTCCCTGGTCCAAAACCTCTCTTTTTCAAACTCCCTGATGCCTTCATTAAAGGAGAAAGATAGCTGCACCCTAGTTTTAGTTTCTTAGTTCTTCAGTGACACCCTGTCTCCTAGTCCTAACATAGTAATCAACTAACCCGATAAACGAATCCATTGTAATATGGCTAATACAAATGAGTTAGAGGAAGAATTCTTTAACCGGAAACTCTGAGGTCACACTCCCTATCTCCTTGGTGACCTTAGCAATGAGAATTGTAATCCAGAAGCTCCTGGGAGACATCCTACCCACAAAGTGTGGGATCGCTCCTGTGTTCTGTTAATGCCTATTTGTTGAAAGAGTTAACAGTGACCCTTGAACAATGAAGGGACTGTTTTTGGTGCTAAAAGCGCCAAAATGCCCAACAAGTTACACTGAAACTGGGGATGGAGTGATTTGCTCTTAACAATAGTGGGCAGGTATGTTCTCTTCCAGAGAGAAGAGATGAAATAGAATCCCATTCATAGAAGGCAGTTTGTAGGGAGAGAGGCTGGAGGTCGGAAAATGTGCCCGGGCTGAGAGGCCTTTTACTTCTCTTAGTGTTCTACGCTTCCAATAAAAACAATTTGAAAGGCAAAATATTAAATTCTTCCATTTAGGAGCACCTTGCTAAGATCTATAGTGGTTGTTTAAACTGTGCTGTGATTAGAACCATGCCTGTGAAAGTGTAGTATGTTGTCAGACCAGATGGTCATATAATGTTCACTGTCCTGGTGAGTTTGAATTCAGGATGGGAGAAACTTCAGGAAAAGTTAGGATAAGGCAAAAGCGTATCTTTGTCTATTTGAGGAACAAAGTTGCATTCAACTGATTTATCAGGTCTCTGCAAAAATTTACCTTAGAAGTCTGTCAGTATTTATTGCTTTTTACTGTTAATTGGGGTTTTAGTCACGTGCTTTGTGGTTTGTTCATGATGTTTTTATTTGGATGACTTATGAGAACTATGAAAATTTTTGCTCTGAAGGCCTAAATTATGTATGTTCTTATGCCGTGGATTTTGTTTTTCAGATGATCAACTTAAGCATATGAAAATGCTTCAGCAGGTTGGCTGCCAAATTGTAATAAAAGGTTGTCAGCAGTGTCTTGATTTATCCCTTTCACCCCTGCTAGATATGCTGTCTGCTCCCTGAGTCTAAGTGGCATCTCATCAGTCCTGCAGAAAACATCTGTGCTTCAGCTTCTCAAAAGGAGAAGTCATAAGGTCCCCTGCTTCCCTTGGGAGATTTAGAGATAAAGATTCCATAGTTGGTGACAATAGAAGGCAGGACAGTTTTAGGGAAACAAGGAAAGGAGATGTGTTCGTCTTTCTCCTCGCATACCTCGCTGAGATTTATTCCCAGTGCCGTCGTGGGTGACCACTGTGGAATGTATTCCCCAGTGGTCTGAAGCAGAGGGAAGAAGTAATATGCAGAGTTTTATCCTAGAATGTATTCCTGGGTGCATACTTGGGTTCTTGATCTGTAAGTGGGACTGTGGCATGGACTTCATTCAGTGTAGAGCTCTTCTGAGGACCTGGAATGTGCTCTGCATAGAACCTTCCGTAGCTCACGTACATGATACTTCATTTAGGGGATCTCTGCTATTTCTACTCATGTCGTCGTCATCTCCCTGAGAGCGTTATACCTCAGTAGTTAAGTTGCGATTTTAAATATCTCTTCACTTGGGTAGTATCAATGCATGTGATAAGTAGTTTGGCCATTCATTCATTAACTCATTCAAGAAACGTTAGGCTTCAATTTATCTCTTTTTCATTAGCAGTCTCCTTTGCTAGTAATTTTGCTTTGATTTTCATGCTGTTGACCTAAGATATGTCTATCCTTTTTCTCTCTAGGACTTTCCTGACGCTACTTCTTCAGCAATTCGTTGTCTGATTTAATGTTATTGCTTTGAAGCCTGGGGATTTCTTACACAGAGATGTTTTTTATTGACCTGGATAAACTCAGAAACAAGTTACCATAAATCACTGACTTTTGGCATCTGCTCTCCCCAGTTTCATATTAATTATGCACCATAGTCTAATTCTAATTAAATACAGTAAGTAGTAATATAGGAAGAAGTAGTTTCTGGTTTCAGAACGTATTTAATTCCTCTCAACCATAGGTAGAGAAAAGCTTTGTTGCTTTAGGAGACTAGGGGACTTTCCTGGGCAAAGTTTGCTATTCCTTCGTCCTGAATTCTCTGTCCCCTTCACCATTCCTCCAAGAAGCTTGAGGCATGATGAGGTGAAAGACAAAGGTCATGAGGGAGGACTGTTTCATAGGTACTTCATGAAAAGGTGTGGCTTGTCTTGGCATTAAACCATTAAATCTAGGAAATAGGAATGAGTTCTTCATTGCTTTGTAGGTGACCACACTACATAAATGCCATAGAACAGGGGTGGAGAACCTTTTCATGTTGGAAAGCCGTATTAATTTAGTTGTAATCAAATAAGGCCACATTCAGGAAACTTCAATTAAATATACTTAAAAATGTACATTATTTTGTAAAAATCTAACTACTATGTATTAATAATTTCAAAAGATGATAACTAATTTTAAAGTTAACCTTTTAATGACTTTGTTGTGTCTGCTTTTTGTTGGAAAGCATTTGAATATTTGGTTGCAGCATGGAGGTCCCCAGTTTCAGTTGATTGTCTAGAATGGGTATCAGTCATTTGTGACCTTAAGGGCATTTTAATTTGGGTTAGATAGGAGAATGTAGATTTGCAGCAGTAAGTGGTAGAAAAGCAAGAAAGCATTTTTTTGAGCATGTTGCCAAAGGCATGGAAATTCTGCATTTTTCCATATTTCAATTGAGTTTTTCTTAGCATCAATGACTTTAAAATGTCATACCGAGAGCTCAATCAGTTCTATCTGTAGTTCGTGAGGTGCCTTGGTGATGTCAACTAGGTGAGGCTGAAATGCTAATTTGAGTGTGATGTCATGATTCTCAAAGTCAGTGAACCTTTCATTGTATTTTCCAATTAATAGGTCTGTAATAGCTGTGTATTCTTCAAAAGATTTGCATATATCATCCTGCTCATCAGTGATGTTGCTAACTGGTGAAAATGTTCATCTGAAATGTCCTTTTGAAGAGTAAGTGTTTTGAAAAAAATGTAACTTTTTTTCAAAATGCTTAGATTTTTTGGGCTACATATCATAGATTTAGTTTTACCTTGCAAAGAAATATTCAAGTCATTTTGATTTGACATGATATCACACAGAAATGCTGCATTCCTATAGAAATCTTCTTTCAATAATTCACATTGCTGATTCTGTTCTTCGTAAAATTTAACTATCTGTTCTCCAGAGATAAAATTTTGGCTAATAACTGTCCCTGAGATAGCCAATGCACTTTAGAATGATATTGGCAAATCCACACTGAATACTTTGTGGTTCAACTTTAGCATGTTAGCATTTGCAGGAATATCATTAACAGTACTTATAACTTATTTCAAAGTGTCACTTCAAATTGTAGCTTTAGCACAGAGATTTTGCTGATGCAAGATACAAAGAAAAGAAGCGAGAGCATCTGGATCTGTTAATACTTTTTTTTGGTCTGTGCAATAAACCCCTCATGTCTTCCTGTCATGGAAGGTGCACCATCTATACATATACTCACTAATTTACCAAATTTAGTCCAACTTCACGACATTTATCTTGAAAGTTGTTGAAGATATTTATTCCCATGTTCTGTTTGTAAGAGTGCCCAAAGCGAATAACTCTTTGTAGCAAAGAAAATCTTCTGTTATGACCCAAATGAAGTATAAGATCTGTGCCGAGTTAGTAATATTAATTCATCTGAAGCGATTGAATAATATAGATTTTTCTTTTGAAGTATTGCATGAAGTTCTGTTAAGTTGAAGCCTAATTCATGCTGCTTATCAGCTGTGGTTCTCCTTGAAAGAGGCAGTTGTTTGTACTTTGAAATGTTATCAGGGTCTAAGCATCCTACTATTTGGACAGTGCATTCTTTCACAATTTCTACATCACTAAATGGCTTCTATTTCCCCCCCACCCTGAGTATATAAACTACTTTATAAGTTGCTTCAGTGGTATTATTTCCAAGTCTCATTGCTGCTTGAAAGAATTGTCTTTGCTTTTGATTTTCATCTTTTAATTTTTGTAATGCAACCTTTCGTGCCTCTCTCTCTAATTTAAAATATTTGTGATCCTTATGAGTGTTATAATGCTGATGAGCATTGAATTTCTTTAATGCCGCTGTTGCAGTATCACAAAGCAGGCAAATCATCTTATCTGTAGCAGAAACAAGATAATATTGCAATTCCCAATCCTCATTAAAAAATCTGTTTTCTTCTTTTAGCATTCTCATGGTCTTCTTTGACAGGATGGGCTCTTAAGCAGATGGAATTAAAAAAATACTGTCGAGCTGTGCAAATATTCACAAATTCCACTTCAGACAGAAGCACAGTGCGCTGCTGTCAAAAGCTGATAATACACTTGTGTGCTCCACCCCCATAAACTCTCACCAACCAGCCTCGTGGGGTAAGTAGCGCCAGTCAAGCAGGGGAAGTTAGAACTAAATCATGAGGGTAGCAGCTGCCAATTTAGCCCTTATGGCTTACCAATGTTCTAATTGTGGCAGTCAATCTGGGAGGATTATTTCATTGAAACTTATTTTATTCTTTGGTATTTTAAATATATTCATTTAAAAAATAAAATGAAAATATAAAAGACAACCAAAAATGTATTAATAAAAATAAAAGGATTTGTCCTGCAAAATTTGGATTCAGTTAAAAGGCCACACATAAAGACCTAGAATAAGGCCACAGGTTTCCCACTCCTGCCGTAGAAGGTCTGGGTTAGACACTGAAGGCCAAGCTGTTATCTGTAAAGTGTATGCTGTTGCCAAGCTCCTGGTAGAGTTTTAGTTTAACAGACCACACTGTGGTGATAATGACAATTTTGTGTTATCCCTACCAGATGAGTGGCTAGCCTAAGTTTCTATCTTAGACACTTTTCTTGATAACAGGTACCAGCCCAGGGCCTTGCTTTGTGATGGGCCTCTGATAAATATTTGTTTAAATTAACTGCTTGCTGACTTGTTGAGTACTGAGGTGTAATTAGATTAAGCCTAATATGTTATACTTAAGAACTATCATTCAGTCATAAAATAGAAAGTTCTTTTGTTTTTCTAAAAATGTATGAAGTATAAAAGTTATAAAATATGCCTAATGGAGACAGATTTCGACTTATCAAGGGAAAACCTGGTGTCCTGTTTATACTGCATTGACTAGCTGAAGTTCAGTTCATTCCCATGTTTGAGTTCGAACTCTATAATTTTTAATTTGAAGTTATAAAGTAAAGCTGTGATTAGCAGAAGAGAGCGCACGATATTAAATGTTTTCTTGACTATAGTGCACAGAGAACTATAACGTTGAGGAATGCTTTGGAAGCCGCCTTCCTGGCCATGCCCCTTTTCCACGGAAATCAGTAGTAGGCACAGTCCTCTGAAAGTGGAGGTGCTCCGTGCCTGGCAAGTTTGTCCTTTGTGAGCCAATGCCTTGTGCCGGGCCTATGGAGAACCCAGCTGTCTTCTGCTGCACATGCTCCCCTGGGCTCTCCTGCTGTTCTGATAAGTGTGGAGGGCACCGTCTGCCAGGATGTGTGAACCTCATATTCTAGGCGGGTCATGGACTCATTCCAGCAATTGCCCAGTGTGATTAAAACAGTTTAGTACTAAACAAGTATGACTGTTGTTGTTAAGAGATCTCCAACTGCTTTCATTTGTGTTTGTCTTGTTTGATTACCACCCTTGCTTTATGAGCTTGGTATTGTTGCTACCATCCTGGCAAATCTGGGGACCCGAAACTTCCAAGAGAAGCTTTGCAAATAGGACTGTCTCTAGGTGCAAGAACTATTTTAGGAGTCCTGAACCTCCACCTTCACCCATCCTTGAAGACACTCAAACTTTATGATCTCTTATTAAGATAGACTTCCTGACCTTCCCTGCAAAGTTAGTCCTGGTGTTTATCATCAAGGAGTTCTTCCTCATGTCTGCCTTGAATGCTCTCTGACTTTGAGCATTTTCTTTAAGCATTTTTTTTCTGTGCTTTTCTTTGTTGAAAGTCTTCATTGTCCTGCTGATAATTAGGTGAATAAGAATTAGGAAGACTCTGCTTTATGATCTTTTCTTAGTTGACAAAGATTCTTAATGATTCTAGTGGCATTTATTTTGCACTTCTTGGTAATGTAGTTCAGAGCTGAAAAGACTTAATCAAGGTTAGCTCTGAGAGGAGGCAGATGCTTGTGTACAAAGGACCAGTTTGAATGACTGAAGATAAATGATCAAAGAACTGTTATCTTTACCTGTATTCTGCCTGAATTAGAAGGCTATCTCTAATCACAGCTTAATCATTCCAGTGCCTAATGTCACCACAGGTTCTTCTTTTAATTGTTGATTTTCTAATGCCATTACAGAATCTTCTGATAATTTGTGCACAAGTCTTCAAAACAAAGGAAATTAGTGTCACTTCTTAAGAGAGATTCATGAACTACAGTGCCATTAGAACAAGTGTACCAGATACTGAAAATTACTGAGGTGGTCACATTTGTGCATGCCTGTGACCATCTACTTTTTATTTATGGAGCTCATGAAAATGAAAATAATCACCTCAGTCCTTACTAAAAACAGTGATTGTTAAACATATCAAATTTAAGGTGGCTAGCAGTATGAGACAATAAATACTGAAGAAACTGAATTGTGAGTAAAATAAAAATATTGATGTTCATGATTTCCTTGGTTAGAGTCTACATGCTGTTCTCTCTTTTTTTGAGACAGAGTTTCTCTCTGTTGCCTGGGCTACAGTGCCCATGTCATCAGCCTAGCTCATAGCAACCTCCAACTCCTGAGCTCAAGTGATCCTCCTGCCTCAGTCTTCCAAGTTGCTGGGACTATAGGCGAGCACCACCACACCCAGCTACTTTTTTCTATTTTTGGTAGAGACGGGGTCTCAAACTCCTGAGCTCAAGCCATCTTCTGGCCTCGACCTCCCAGAGTGCTAGGATTACAGGCATGAGCCACCATGCCCAGCCTAAATGCTGTTTTCCAATTCATACCAAACTGGGAGGGTGGTGGGAATGAAGGGAGCTTTTTTTTCCTCCCTGCAAAGGCTCACACAATGTGAGTTTATTTTGGCTGTTATAGAGTAACAGAGTACCATAAACTGGGTAGCTTGTGAACAACAGAAATTTCTCACAGTTCTTGAAGCTGGGAAGTCCAAGATCAAGGCACTGGCAGATTCAGTATCTGGTGAGGTCCTGGTTTATAGATTCAGCCATCTTTTCACTGTAGCCACATGGTAGAAGGGACAAGGGAACTCTCTGGGGACTCTTTTATAAGGCCACTGATCCTATTCAGGAGGTCTCCACCCTCATGATCTAATCACCCCCAGAAGCCTTACCTCTTAAAACTATCACATTGAGGATTAGGTTTCAACTGTATGAATTTGCGGGGGGAGGGGGGGCACAAACATTCAGTTTATAGTAGGGGGAGATGCTTTCTTAGGATACTTAGATCTTTAACTCTGAATTCTTACATACCTCTTAGAAATTAGGACTGATTTATTTCATCATTTGTGATGCCAAATTATAGTGATTAAGGTAATTATTCACCTAAGATATAAAAATAAATGACTTCTAGGAGACAAAGACAGATAGGATATTGGCAACTTTCACACCCTCGTTTACAAGGGTTATTATTGTCCTTTCTGGGCTAAGCTGAGGCATGAATAAATACTATTGCAGTGGAAGCCACACCCTTGTTGTGTTTTATTTCTTCAGTTACCATCTGTTCTTGCAGCTTTAGCTAAAGCACGGATTCCCAAACTTCCAAAGTGAATCGCTGTACTATGTCTTTGAGAATTGCTCATAGACATGGAAGTTGGTGTCTAAATTTGATTCAGCTACTCATACCTTTTGGGTGACTTCACTTTGATCCCCCCAAAAATGGCTTAGAGAATGCCAAATAAACACCCTGGAAACTGGTAATGACCTTCTGGAAGATTTTGATAGATCGAAGGTTCACAACAAGCACAGGTGAAAGACAATTTTCCAGAAAGCAATTACTGAGGAACCAGGAAGTACGCCATAACTAGGAAGGCAGCGGAAGTAGTTGAGTGCAAATGCACAGAGAGCAGGGAGGAGTGGAGTTCACCAGGGAATGTTTCTTATTTATCAGGTTGGGAGGCGTAGTTGGGATGGACAAAGGAAAGGAGAGCATGTGGGAAGGCATGGTGGCAGGAGTAAAGCTATGTGCTAGGGATGGCAAGTTGACTCTCTCGGTTGGTACCAACAATTCCTCTTAGAGCAGTTAGACATGGTTAATTTTTGCTCTGAATGAGACAGCTACTTTCCCCTATTTCCCAATATAGGTTTTGAATATAGTGATTTGAAGCAAGGACGGTTATCAGTACTATGATATCAGTCTCCAAGGGTCACATTATTTATTAAACAATTTTGCTGTTCAGTCCCTTAAAATTGGCCTTTTCTAGACTACAAGCCATTGCCTGTTCTTAATGAAGTCACTTTGGGTAGAGCTCTTACCCAAATCTGACTTGAAGTAGTGAACTTAAAAGTTATAAAAGACTGGGAGTTAGAAACTGGTTTTTTTTTTTTTTTTCTTTCCTAAACCCATATCGTCTGGAAAACATCTACCTTAGGATCTACTCACATCCTTAACTTTGCCAACTCCTTGATTCTTTTACAAGGTTTCCAGCTCCCTGCTATTTAAAACAATTCATTATTTAATTTCAAATTTCTCTATTTCCATATAGTTTAAATGAGATTCTTTACCTAACCAATATGATAGCTATTTGCCTAACATTTTAGTTGTACCTAAACATTATGGAAAATGTTTTCTTTTATAACTTTGCCTTATTAAAAAGAAAGTCTGACTTTTCAAATCCCTGTTTTCTCTTTTTGTCACAGTTCTTCTGTTTGAAGCGACCAAAGCCAGTTAGGTCCTGGTTTATTGGATGATTTGAAGTGAGATTGTTGAAGACTTAGAGATTTACTTTGTTCTCTCACCACTCGTTACAGTGGAAAAGCAATTCTCATCTTCTCCATTGGGAGAATGACTGAGATGGTTATTTTTTATTTTTATATTTTTACCTGTTGTTCTAGTCTGTTTCCTGCTGTTACAACAGAATACCTGAGACTGGGTAATTTATAAAGAACGTCATTTTATTTCTCACAGTTCTGGAGGCTGGGAAGTCCAGGATCGAGGTGCCAGCACCTGGTCTGGTGAGGGCCTTCTTGCTGTGTCCTCACATGGCAGATAATATAAGGGCAAGCTGGCTAAATGCTGTGTGAAGCCTCTTTTATAAGGGCTTTAATCCCATTCAGGAAGGAGGAAGCCTTATGGCCTAATTACCTCTTAAAGGCTTTGCCTGTTAATTCCATCACAATGGCAACACCTGAATCTTGGAGGGGGCGTATTCAAACCATAGCACCTCCTCCCACCTAGTCTCTGTCCTTTAGGGAATGTGCAGCGGTGCTGACTGACAGATGGATCCTCCAGGCTTCCTTGCCCTCTGGCTTCCAATTGGATTGGCCAGTGAGACAAATTCAAGAGAGCGGAGGGTGGGTGGGGAGAGAGCTGCCAGGTGTCATGTCTCTGCTTCGTCCCTGCTTCTCTGCTGCAGTTTTGTCAGTGCCTGTGTCCTACCAAAAAACCACTCTGCCTGGTGGGTCCTCTTTCAGGGCTCCAGCGGCCCACTTTCCTCTCCTGGTTGTTTCGATCTCTTTCTGCCTGAAGGTCCCTTGTTTGGTGCCCTTCACCCTTCCCACATCTTTATAAGGAGTCCTTCAATAAAGCCTCATCTTTGGAACTGTAGGAGTTGCTTTTATGTAGTACATGTGAGACACCATCGATTAAAAGATGCATCAGCATTTTAATATCAGGAAACAAATAGTAGTATATTAAGTGTACATTTTGATTTCGGATATATCAACATTTGGAAAAAAACCCACCCATGACTCTTAGAACTAAGAGAAGGAAATCTGTTAGGTTGTTACTAGTTTTTTATTGTATTAATGATACTGTGATAAATATCTTTGTATATAAACTTACCCATATTCTAGAATATGTCTTTAGGATAGATGAGAAACAAGGATGTTTTTTGAGGCTTGTCTCTTTTTGCCACATTGTTTTCTAAAAGGGCTGAACATATTTTTAGAGGGCCACCTGCAGCTGCTTAGCTCTTGTTCCCACCGCACCCATGGCAGCATTGTGTGTTGACTTTTCCAAAAATCTTCCCTAATTTGATAGGTCGAAGAGATTCTTTTAATTTGGCAGTGGAAGTGAACATTTTCTATTTTATTAACAGATTGGATTTTTTTTTACACTTTAAAAAATCTCCTTCTCCTATTTATTTATTTATTGGGTCTTACTGTTTTTTTATGCGTAAGCCCTTTATGTAATAGGTCAGAGGTTAGCTAAGTTTTTCTGTAGAGGGCCAGGGAGTAAATACTCAGGCTTTGATGGCCACACAGCTTCTGTTGCAACTACTCAAACCTGCCATTATAGGGAGAAATCAGCTTTAGAAAGGAGGCAAATGAATGCGTGTGACTGTGCTCCACTATGGACACTGAAATGTGAATTTCATATAGCTTTTATATGTTTAGGAATATTATTCCTCTTTTTAAAAAACCATTTAAAAATGTAAAAACTATTAGCTCATGGGCTGTACAAAAACAGGCAGTGGGCTGGATTTTGCTGGTAGGCCATAGTTTTCTAACTCCTGTAATGGATGATAACTCATTTAATTTGTTTTTTTACCCCCACTTCGGTGTTTGGATTGTTTTTTTAAATTTTAGATCTACAGAGGTTTTCAATTTTTTACATGATCAAATTTTACATTTTTGGTCTTTTTTTGTCATGATTTTGAAAGCTAGATTGTCCTTACTCTAACGATTGGATCCCAAAATACACAATTTAGTTTCAGCTTTAGCGACATATTTTTAAAGGAACTTTTTATTTATATGCAATTTATTTTGGTGGGTAGTGTGATTTGGATGTCTAAATTTAATTTTTATAGCAAACCAACTGTGGATCATTTTTGAATACTCGGTGTGGGGTTTAGCAACTGTGTCTTGGGTGCCTTTGATCTCAGCCTTACACCGTAATTCCTCACTTTTCATTTATGTGCCAGAAGTAATGGCACCGACCTAACATAAGTTCCACTGAGTTCTTCTGTCTCATCTGTTCCTATTTGGGCTGGCATTTACAGGACAGTCAGTTGGAACTCCTGTAGGCATAGTAGATACATGTGGAAATAGTTGTTCTCTGAAAAAGCTTGTTTATGTGGATATATATACATATATATATTGTTGTTTGTTTGTATTTATTTTAAGACAGGTTCTCTCTGTGTCACCTGGGCCTAGAGTGCAGTGGTGTCATCACAGCTCATTGCAATCTCAAACCTCTGGGCTAAGCTATCCTCCTGCCTCAGTCTCCTGAGTACTTGGGGCTACAGGCATGCGCCACCATGCCCGTCTAATTTTTCTATTTTTTGTAGAGGCAGGGTCTCACTATTTAATGAAGGATGACAACCCAACCTCCCATACTAAGAAATAAATATGCAGTTAATAGTTTATATTATACAACATTAACTGTTGGTGTTTTGCCTTTGGAAAATATTATACTAATGTCTGTAAGTAAAATAACTCATTTATTTATCATAGGTTACCCTGTAAGGTTGGGCAAGAATTGTATGTATTTTGTTTAGTCTTATAAGTGTGCTGAAGCGACCAGTTGAGGGCTGAGCATGGTGGCTCATGCCTGTAATCCTAGCACTCTGGGAGGCCAAGGAGGGAGGATTGCTTGAGCTCAGGAGTTCGAGACCAGCCTGAGCAAGAGCGAGACCCTATCTCTACCAAACATAGAAAAATTGGCCAGTAGTTGTGGTGCACACCTGTAGTTTCAGCGACTCGGGAGGCTGAGGCAGGAGGATCACTTGAGCCCAGGAGTTTGGGGTTGCAGTGAGCTATGATGATGCCGCTGCATTCTACCCAGGCCAACAGAATAAGACTCTATCTCCAAAAAAAAAAAATTTAATTTGCAGATAAGCAAAAACCTGTTGTACTGAAAATTACAAAACTATATTTGCAGGAATGGCTTTCTTGTCCCTGAGCCTTAAAAAGTTATCTGCTCCCAGTTCAGTTGACTACAAAGAATAGATAACACACTTTTATTGTATGTTCTGACAGCACCAGAGGTTATTCCTGGTGAACCAAAATGTTGTTAGAGTATCAAGGATGGATTTGCCTTAACCTAATTTTCCCCAAACCTGTAATTTTAAAAAGTCTATTAAAAATTTCTTTCTGAATTCCTTGGTTCACAATAGAAAGTCCTGCTACAGAAGCCCCACTCTGGTAGGTCTGTGGGTGCAGTGAGTGTTCTTTCAGATTCGAGAATGTCTGTATGTTCAACTGGGTTGCCATGGTGCCATGCGACATGAGGTGGCAAACCCCACACAAGAGTTAAAGCGATGAGCAGTGCTTGGGATACAGATTACAGAATGTACAACTTGCCAACAAATTCTAGGCAAGAGGTAGAACTAAATGTCTTAATCCAAAGAGGAAAAACTCTGTTCCAAGGGGCGTTGGGTTTAAATGAGACTCACTGCTTGATTGTGCCCCAGATGGGCTGTTAGCTTTCTGAGGAAACTTGTTCCAATTTTGTGTCTCCACTCTGGTCCTCAACTACCATTTCGATGGCTTCCTTAAAATGAAAAGCTAAATTAGGTGTGATATTTTGATTTGAAATGTGAGGCCTGTGTTTTTGTTTAGCTAGACTACAATGATATACTTAGAATTTTTGTTCAACTTCCCCACCCAATATGGATTTGGAGAAAAATAGGAATGAGTAAAAAATCAACAGGCTCACACAAAATAAGAGGACAATGTGGAAATCTCCTTGAATTCCTTTTTGTAAGCCAAATTTATTTTTATAAGCCTTTCACGGAAGACAGTTTGTTCTTTGGATAATTGGCCCAGGCTTTGTCCTCTTTTTTTTCAAATATGCTTCAACCAAACACCCAACTGTGAGATGAATAGGATAAACGAAGTTGAGAAGAAAGAAAAAATTTTTTTTCTTAATGCGGAGGCAAAGCAGTCATGTGGAATCTTTTCTTTTTTTTTTTTTAAATAATTTTTAAGAGCTGCTGTCTTTCGACAGAAAGCTCTTGCATAAGCATATTTGTCACTATCGAGAGTGAATGGGATTGTGAAGTCTTTAATGTGGTTCTGTAAATGTAAGCCTTGTTGTTTAATCATGGTGTTTCTGCAAAAATGAACTACTGCACCCACGTCTCTCCCCCTCTCTCCTTTAGCGTCTTAGATCTAAACTAAGCATTTGAACAGCCGTTGCTAAGTGTTTCCACATTGGAAAACTAGAAGAACTTGGCTGGATATAATTCTGATTTTCATGGGAGGGAATTATTTTTCCCTTTTCTGCTTTAGAAATCATATACTTGCTATTTGGGCCGAACTGACTTGAAAAGTCAAACAGGAATGAGTCTAGCTACTAAATTTAGAGCACTGATTCATAATTTCTTGATCTAATACAGTGGGCAGTATTGTCACTGATCAGTTCATTTTTTCAATGCTTGCCAAACCTGGAATGAAATCCGAGGCTGCTGCCTGACCCTCTGTGGCTCTGATAATTCATTTCTGCTCATCCTCTCGTTTCTGAAGATAGCACGTATCCACACGGCGTGCAGGTCCTGGCATAGGCATTTCAGGGCAGATTTCCATGCCTTTGGGGGTGCTTCTGAATTCAGATGTCGTCTTCTTTCTTTCTTTCCCAGTTAACAAGTATGTTTTTATTTAAGTTAGGCTTTAATCTCTTGCCTCATTGACATTTTCTAGGCCCCTCTTCAAGGGAGATTGAAAATAACTGGGAAATTGCTTTTTGTGTAGATGTTCTTTTGTCTTAAATTCATGCTTATGTGACATTTCCACTTGCCATTTAGAGTAATGGTTATTCAAAGAGCATTGCCTGAATTGGATCATTTAAAAAAAACTTGTGGCCCCTCTCTTCCTAAGCTCCCCACCCCGTCATTATTTTTGAAGCTTTCCAAATGCCTGTCTTGCTTAAGGCATCCGAAGACCGTGGAGGTGGCATGCACTTGGCATGTCGCTCACTATTCCATGAATTTGTAGACTAAATATATTATTCTTTCTGTGGCTCATCCAGTAGATGCTGTCATCCTTTAAAATTGCAATTAGCACTATTGTAAAATTGGCAGATGTAAAAGGATATATTAAGGTTATATATTAATACATTTTGGATTTAACATTGCTTTACATAGGATGTTAGGGTTGACCAAATCTTGCTTCACCTGGGATATGCAGGAAGGAAAATTGGGAAGAAAGCTTTTTGTTCATTAATAAGCGGAAGAACTTTGATTCGAACTATTTAAAAAATCATAAGCACAGATGGCTCACCTGGGTAATTTGCAAGGAAACCAGATGGGCAGAATGTAGGGGGGAGACTCAGTGAAATTATCTGGATAATCCAGCTCCTTTCCCTTTAACTGTCTGAGACATTTAGGAAAAATGAGGGTTTTGGATGCTAGAATTACCTGCTGGAATCGTTCATGTACTTTCCAGGAAAAAAAAAATCAGAAGTGGAGAAATTAAATTTTCTAGTATAATTTAAGAAAATAAACAAAATGGGACATGCTGGGGAAAGTGATAGAGCATGGCAGGCTGTGAACCTCAGGTAGTTTCCTGGCCAAGACATGTGGCTTGTAGTTTCCTCTTCGTTTTCCTCCCCTCCTTTACTTTTCTCCTTCTCTTCCTTCTGTCGGTCCTTCTATCCATCAGGGTCGGGTCTTTCAGGAAAGGTGCAATAGTACTAAATCTATAAACTTCTGATTTCTTTGCCATCCTTCCCTATGAGGCAGCAATGATTAAAAAAAAAAAAAAGCCTCAGGGCATTGTCCTCTGGCCTGTGAACCTGCTGAAGGGGAGCCTGGAATTTATTCGCTGCTGTCTCCCCAGGCTATGTCCATGTCTACCCTGGGAATAAGGAAAACTCTGTGTTCTTGAGGCAGTGGGCTGAGTGGAAAGAGCATGCATGGGATTTGTTATATAACGAGTTATATGACTTGAGGCAAAATGCTGAATTCCTCTGATCCTCATCTGTAAAACAGGAATACTATCTAGTTTGAAGAGATGTGAGAATTACAAATTTTCCTATGTAATAAAGTGCTCTTTATACCTTGCTTGGTACATGTGGTAGGTCCTCAAGAAGTGCTGGTTTCTTTCCTGCTAGGCCCCTAATAATTTTGGATGACTGAATTAACATTCAACTAATTTTTTTAAAGCAATTAATAGGTAGGACTTTTCTAAGTCTTAAGGGGGATAAAATATGAATGATATGCATTCAAGTGCACGTTTAATCTAGTTTAATCCAAGTGCACATTGAATCTAGTTTAATCTTCTCTACATAGCTGTGAGATATGCATTGTTATTCTCCCTAGTTTATAGATGAAGAAACAGTACAGAGGATTAATTTATCTGAGGTCACACAGCTAGTAAGTGGTGGAGTTGATGAGACAAAAAGAGAGAAACCGATGAATGTAATACAAGGCAGAATGTGGTACTTATTTTGAAAAAGAGTGTGAATGTGACCTGATGATTTAGAAGAGAAGGCAGCTGGGTTTTGGGCGGGAACATTAGGACAGGCTTCAGGGGCTAAGGTGTCATTTAAGCTGGGTATAGAAGGAATGGGTGTGTTGTGGAGATGCAGAGATGGGAGCCAAAGAGAGAAGGATGTGATGGCCACAGAGGTAGGACAGCTCCGGGTGGTGCCTAGGAGCAGCAGGCTCTCAGCTGGCTCCAGGAAGAACGCTTGGTGTGTGACAACCAATGCCAGAAGCAGCACCTGGGTGTGGAGCTAGGGCTGGAATCCCAGACGTGAGGTGGGCTGTGGGCATGAGGCTTCCCCTGCCCAAGGCTGAGTGTGGCAGTAGTGGAGGCTGAATAGGGACAGAGGCGTGAACGCCTGGTGACTACTCCAAGGAAAAGTTATGGATCTGAAGGGTAGAGGCGTGGAAGGTAGCAACATGGGACATGAGTGATGTTTGAAACAGTGATTGAAAGGGGCGCCTAGAGAACTCTGAGCCATGGATGAGCCACTGTGTCTTTTTGATAGATACTGGTCACTCTAGACATGAACAGAGAGCAGCTTATTAACTGTTCTCTTTGTAGTATTGAAAGGCAGTAGGAGACAGAAGGCTGGAGGTGGGAGTGCTGGACACGTGGAACCTAACTGCCAGCATCTAGTTGGGACTAGAAGGATTTGATAGGCTGTTGAAAAGGTTTTTTTAGGGGGTGGTGGTGGAGTAATGACATAATGGGGTTATGCTTGAGGAAGATTGATATGGCATTTGTGTGGGAGATGGATTAGGTCATTTAGACTTTTTTAGGGAGGGCATATTGGGGCCTTTATACCAGGAGATGAAATTCATAAAGCTTTTTGATTGATTTGATTTGGAGGGTGGGAAATGAAGGAGGAGTTAAAAATGACCTTAATGTCTTTAGTAATGTGTTTATTCATGTATAAGACGGTTGCATGAGTTCTCTATGTGGCAGGCAGAGTGCCGGGTACTGGATACAGTGTGCTGAGCAAGACTGCATGAGCGCATGGGTGGGGAGGAATGGAGTGAAGGGTGGCTCTCTGAGGTTTTGAACTTGGGTCATGGGGAGAGGGGTGTGGCATTTACTGAAACAGGGCAGGCAGTGGAGGAGTTGACTTGGAAACCCTGATGATGCGCTTTGTTTTGATGAGTTTGAGGTTGATCATGGCAAGTAATCAATTATAAGATTAAACATCTTGGACAGAGGTTGGAGATGGCAACAGATGGAAAGTGGATCAGAAAACAGGAATAGTCTTGTAGAGATTGAAGGGAAGAAGGCAGAAGGCTTTGTGAGCCAAGCTTACATTTTAGGGGGCAGAAGGAAGATGCTACAGAGAGGATGGAAGAGGAATCACTGTAACATATTTTTTCCTACCTACTTGTTTTCTTATGCAATTTTCAAGTTTCCTGTATGGCTTTAGAACAGGATTTCGTAACCTTAGCACTATTTTGGCATTTTGGGCCACATAACTGTTATGTTGTAGGGAGCTGCCTGTACATTGTAGGATGTGTTTTTTTCTTTTTTTAAATTTCAGCATATTACGGGGGTACAAATGTTTAGGTTATGTATATTGCCTTTGCCCCACTCAAGTCAGAGCTTCAAGCATGTCCATCCCCCAGACAGTGCACACTGCACCCATTAGGTGTGAATGTACCCGTCCCCTGTTCCCCCAAACCACCTGCCCGACCCCTGATGAATGTTACTGTATGTGCACATTGTAGGATGTTGAGTAGCACCCTTTGTCTCTAACCACTGGATGCCAGTGGGTAGCATTGAGTGCCACACTTTCCTCCTTTGTTGTGACAACCACACATGTCTGTAGATATTCCTGAATGTGGCTGGTGGGTTGGGGAGATCACCCATAGTTGAGAACCACTGCTTTAGGGTTATGATTTTGTAATTTTCATTTTTCTCCCATGTACATCCTGCCCAAACCACAGTCAGGGAGGAATTATGAGGCAGACAATGCCAACAAAAGAGTTGAACCTTTATTTGGCTGCAAGCATTTTGTGACTCAGTTTTCAATAAAGTTACCCATAGGAAGCTGTTGGGAATTTTACTGTAAAACAGTTTCCTGTCCAAGGGAAGGTGTGGACTTGCAAGACTGTTTCATTTCGCTCTCAACAGGCCCGGACCTGTGATGTGACTGCATCTATGGATGTTGGTGTGAGGTGGAGTGAGGGGAACTTCAGCTCTGGAAGTTTGGGGAATTTACCAGTTTCAAAATATGTTTAACTGAAGTCCTTATGTGGTTCTTCAGTACTTCTAGGAGAAGCCATTAATTTAAATGTGTCATATCAAAGCAAATAGATAATATGTCCTAATAAAGTTCTCTAAAAGTTCACATTGAACATCTCCCATCACCCAAATGAATTGATGATAGAGACAAACACAGTTCTAGTGGTTTCTGGGTGCCTAGCACACTATCTTTTCACCTTGTAGATGCTCCTGAGTTATTTGAGTTGAATTGGCTGTCAGTTATGCTCGAGGAATTCTTTCTTTTTGATCTTGAAAGGGGAAGAAGTGCTTGGAGGCAAAAAGCTTTAGCTTAAATCTGTGTAAGATATCAAAAGACAAGTTCATGACCATGTCAGTGGTGTTCGCAGTTTCGTTTGAAACTTTTAAGATTGGCCATGGATTTGGGTGTGCTTGTTAGGTAAGCAGAGGGGAGGTGTTGATTCAGGTTAGGGCTTTCCTTCCTTCTGAGTTCTCCTGGTGCTCCTCTCTTGCCTTTGAGCCTCAAGTTTATGTTTTTCTTTTTTTTTTCTTTTGAGACAGGGTCT
>VBSM01001562.1:2393797-2424306 GCA_008086735.1 Cheirogaleus medius
TTTTTTTTTAATGAACATTTTATACTAGAGCAGTTTTAGATTTATAGAAAAATCGAGAAGATAGGGCAGAGAGTTCCCACATACCCTGCATTCAGTTTCCCCCATCCCTGTTATTAACATCTGATATTAGAATGGTTCGTTTGTCACAATTAGCTAATACAGATGCATTATTAACTAAAATTTGAACTTTGCTCACATTTCCTCAATTTATACTCAATCCCCTTTTTCTGTTGGGGATCCCATCCAGGATGCCATGTTACATTTAGTTGTTATGTATCCTCAGGCTGTTTTTGGTCGTGACAATTTCTGACTTTCTTTGTTTTTGATGACCTTGACCATTTTGAGGAGTACTGGTCAGGTATTTTGCAGAATGCCTGTCAGTTGAGATTTATTGTATTTCTCTGGTGATTAGACTGGGGTGAATGGGTTTTGAGGGGGAAGACTACAGAGGTAAAGTGGTATTTTCATCACATTGTGTCCAGAGTACCACATGGCTTATCACTCGATGTTGACCTTGGTCACTTAGGGTAGTATTTGCCAGTTTTCTCCACTGTAAATTGTAAAACACAAAACAAAACTGTTAAAACAGCAAAGACCCCAAGCAGCCCCTCCCCCCATCCCCTGCATACTGTCCTCTTTGGAAGGAAGTCACTACACGGCCCACACTTAAGGGATGGGGAGTTATGCTCAACCCCTTGAGTGGAGGATCTGCATGAATTATTTGGAATTCCTCTGCATGGGAGATTTGGCTCCTCTCCGTATTCATTTACTTATTCAGGCATTGTATCAATGTGGACTCATGGATGTTTATTTTATACTTTGGTTACAATATAATACTACTTTATTTTGTTCAGATCTTTCCAGCTGTGGCCATGAGAAGCTCTTCACATAGCTTCTGTGCCCCTTTTTGCCATACTGGCATCAATGGGTTTTTTTTTTTTTAAGTACTTCTTTTCCCTTTCTGCACTACAGAATACCTCTTTGACTTTTTACGTCCCTTTGGAATGCCTGCCGCCCAGTGTAGAGTAGTGACGGGGCACATGCTTGGTGTCCTGAAAGCTGAGGTTTTGATCTCTCAGCTCAGCTGACTAATTCACCTCACCTTGGTGACCCTGTTGTCTTTAAAATGAGTATACTCCAATTATACTCCAAGTATACTACAAGTCTTCAGTAAACAATAAATGCAGAAGGGCTTTGCACATACTGGTTATCTATCTATGCATCTGCTTTTTGACATTGAAGCACATCTTCAGACTTCCATCTCTGGGTCTCCCACGGCCCCAGTACATGTTTATTGAATGAACTAATGCATACCCAGTGAATGCAGCTTTCTCTACTGCTTTTCACCAGTTGTCTGTCCAATTTAATGTGTATCAAGCTTTTCCTTTCCTACATAAACATTTTGTTTTTTGGTTACCTTGGATCCCCTCACATCCCATAGCGTAAGAGTGGCTCTCCCATATCTGCTCACTGAGAAGCAAGTAACGGAGGAAGAGGACACCAAACTGAATTTAAATAGGAAAACAGTGAGGGAATATACATAAGCTTTGAGGATAGTGTCATTTCCTCATTCTTCCTACTACCTCAACCCTTGAAATTACTTGCAAAGGAGTGTTTCTATCATTAGATTGCCAGTGATAGATGAATGAGTGAATACATGTTTGGAATGACATGAAATTCTGATTTAGGTAAGGGATTCAGAAGAATTATCTTTAGGCTAAGTTGTCTGCACTGGGTTCTCCAGCAGGGTCCTAAACAAACATGTGGTGGTGGCAGCGGCATTAAACACAGCAAAGTAGGACCACTTACTCAAGGCAGCTTGGGGATGGCTCCCAGGACTGACAGTCACTCATGTTTGGCTCAGAATAAACCTCTTTAAATTAAAAAAAAACCAAAAATAAACAAACAAAAAAAACACACAGCAAAGGCAGAATGGAACCTTACTTTACATCATTCAATCTAGTGGGGAGTGAGGAAGAAGGGTTAGGCTGCTGTCAGCCACTGTCCTATAGCAGGTACAGGAATGGACTGTATATATTTTTTTGAGAGGAGGAGGACAAGATGGGCATATGTGACATTTTCTAACCTATGTTCTAAAAATAGCATGGGATGGAGAAAATTGTATGTCGATGTTTCTCTGATGTTGGGTTTCGGCATGGCAAGACAAGCAGGGCCCTCCATGTGACAGGCCCAGTGCTGGGTACTGTGGGCTGTTGCTCATCCTCTTCCTCCTACAGATTAAAAAACTGTCAGGGGTTCTTACTGGTCTTTGTTAATTCCAGCCCCTGAAAAGAATGGTTGGCAAAGGCACATTTGTATTCTGTCGTGTTGCGGGAGGAAGGATGCGTACTTGTGAACAGATGTTGAGGCAGTAAATTGTTGGTGGTCTTATCAGTATTGGGAAGTTGTTTTGTCCACAGCATCTAGCTGCTTGTATGGACTCTGGGGTTCTAGAAATAAGTTCTTTTACTCCTTTTGCTAAAATGAGGCTGGGCATTACCATGACATTTCATGGAAAGCTGGATTAGGAAGGCCTTAGAAACAAGGATCTTTCTGACATTCAGCTCATCTTCCTGTCTGGTCTTTTCCAGAACAAATTTTTCTTCTCTCCTCTCTAGGAAGCTGATCTGGTTCCTGTCCTCTAACTGACCAGTACCTAGAATGTCAACAGAGTGACTCATGTCCCCAACATCCTGTCCTTGTTCTGGAGAAAGGGAACTGTTTGCTTTTGGAAAACACAGAGCTTACCTCTGTGGAAAAACACCAAATCAGGCATTGCTTCAACACACTCTTCCTTAAATGATGTCTTGTGATTTTTTTTCTTGTGACTTTTAAAAATGAAAGTGGTGGTTTTCCTGTGTCTACTGTGCATGCCAATGATTGAGAATTAGAGAGCTTTAGATATTAGAAAGGACCTTGGAGACCAACTGGTCCAGCTCTTTTTTATGGTCTAGAAGCACATGCTAAGTGGAAGTAAAGTGGTTTGAGAACCAGAAACTGGTTAGTGACAATCAAGCCTAATTAATATCTGGGTCTCCTGAATTCCTGGTTCTACATCTTTGACGTAGGTTTGATGGTTTATGTAGGATTTTGAATGTTTCCTTTGGCTGCCTCATTAGAAGTTCTATGTAGAACGATTTCAATATTGGATATTTACAACTACATATAACATAGTAAAATCTTTAAGAATGCACGATGTATATTTGAGTATATTCAGAAGCTAAGAGGAGGTGGAGTAAGAATGCTGATTTTCAGGACATTCTTTCACAATTTAGTTGTAAGATAGATTTTGGGCAAGTCTTGTCTCTTAGGACTTTACTCAGAAAGGGGGCTGGATTAGACTAGTATTTTTTGTTGCTGTAGGTTCTGAAAGTTTATGATTTCCTATTTCTATGAAGGTACGTTGCACATTTTGCCCATAGTGATACAGAATGTCTGCAATGTAGGTAAATCCTTATCCTTTAATTCCAAAATTACAGAACATGGGTTTCAGGTTATTTACACTTATGTTATTTTTCTTGTCAAAGAGGGAACTATCTTAGTTCCCGACATTATCTACTGTGTTGATTCTGAGTGAGGAGGGATGTAGGGTCAGCTTGCTCATGGGTAAACATTAGCTCTCTGATAGGTTAGAATTGGTGTTAACAGCAGGGAAAGCAACCATAGGAAGAGAGGGAAAGAGATTGGTGTGTGGGCGGTGTGGCCCATCATTGTCTTATGGGTTTCCCCATTGGGTGTCTTCAGTGTGTGGTTGAAAATATGAGGCCAGCACTTTAAAGTTGGTAGTCTCAATACCTTCCACAACCCATGCTTTCTCTTCTTAAGACTGGTTTTCATGATGGTAGTGTTAGGTAGATAGTGAGGGATTCGGGGTCTCCTAGGGACGAAAGTGGGGGCTGTTGCCCCCATCTCGGTCCTGCCCAACCCTGATTCTCCATACCTGGGGGAGGAGGGAATACCCTACGAATCTGCCAATCAGAACTTGGCGGGCCAGCTGCAAAAGAATGCAGAGGACTCTGTAGCCCACAGGCCAAGCCACATGGGTACCATAAAGTCTGGAAAGTGACCTAGAATCCATATGTGTAGTTAAGGCTCAGGTCATGTGACTCCCAACTGTCCAATCAAAGTGGTTCCATGGTGACCTCTGAACCATGAGTGAGGTCCCTATCCAGGCGCTATAAAATAAGATGCAGACCATAGCCAAGCGCGCGCTCTCTCTCGCTCGCTCTCGCTCTCTCTCGATCTTTGCCCTGCCTTTTGCCAAACCTGGGTCTGGTCATCCATGGCGTATATATCATGCTCTATAAACCTATATCTTGCTCTTGCCCTATAATCCTATCGTTCTCTCCTCAATAAATCTCATTTTCGTGCTTGCTTAACTTTGGTACGTCTGGTCATTTTTCGGTCACGAACACTCCAAGAACCGACAGTTTTAGACTAAAACCTAACAACAGTACACCTTTTGGCAATTTGTGTTTGTTTGAATGGTAGTATAATTTTTATCTACATTTTTGTCAGACTTGAATCATTGTTTTTGCCATTATCATCTCTGTTTTACAGGTGAGAAAATCGAGTCTGAGAGAACTTAGGTTACTTGCCCCAAATTGTATGGTTGGCGTTGGGATCTCAAACCCAAGTCTTTCTGACTTTAGTTTGTACTCTTAACCTTATGACCTTCCAGGCACTGTGTACTGCCCAACTATGAGATGTTTTATTTACATTTTGTTCTTACTGATTTGGAAGTTCACTGTTTTCTTTTTATTCCCACATTACTCCCTGGTGCCTGGCATAGGACCATAACAGAAACATTTGAATAAACGATTTAAAGGTAGTGAATGTGATAAACGGCGGTGGGAGGGGTGGGGGGGAGAGGCTTCTGAGTTACTCTACTTATCCACCTCTGTTTTGTCAATTTGTAAACGTGAGGGAAAATCAGTTTCTTCACCTGGAAAAGCAAAATACTATGTCCTGGCACTGAGCTGCTAAGACAATTAGAAATAGAGCACATCAAAACTCTCCATTTAGTGCTTAGCGCATAAAAGGTAACTAATGAGTGGTTGCCATTATATTTATGTTCACGTGAAATTAACATCAGAAAGAAATCTAAAATGTTCCTTTCACTTTCTGTTTTTCTCCTCTTTGGGTAGAGTGTGTCATTTCCCCTAAATGCCTGGCCCCCTCAGGGAGTTCTCGGGAATAGGGTGCACATGACAGTGATGGAATATGAGGATGTGATATTATCAGATGCCATTTTTTATCATTTCCTTTTTCGTTTTTTTACTCATTCAGGAGAAACTCATCCAGCCCCAGGCGCTGCGGGGTGTCAGCTTCTGCCTTTGTGCTGACTCCTGGCAGCGCCTCCCTCCCGGCAGTTGGATGGAGCTCACATGGCATTCATCTCTTCGTGCCTGCTTTCTCCTGCTCACATTTCTTGGTTCACTGGAAAAGTCCCCAAATCTTTTTGTCTGCTGAATCGTGGCCCAGTTGTCAGAGTGGCTGGTGCATTAAACGGAGAGGAACCTATGTTTCTTCCCTGTATTTTTTCAACTTGTTAACGTTTTAATTTTCATCTCCCACATAGAATCTGTTGGCTCCTGCTGCTGTGCCAACCCTCCCTTTCCCGTGTTCATGACCCAGTGAGAGTCTGCTTTTCAGGGGCTGGGTTAGGCTCCTTCCTTCTTCCCTTCATCTTCATTAGGAACCTCTTTATGGTCCCCTTTTTTTCATCTTCCTGGGAGAAATGGATTTTCTAGGCAGTGCAAATTTATAACAGTGGTGTCTAATAAAAAACAATCAATCACCAGTGCAGTAACTAGTGTCACTCCCAAGTCAGAATAAGGTACATATTTAAAAATTACTTCACACAGAGCCTTGGATTCTGCCTGTATGATAATCGACAGATATATTGAATAGTTGTGATAAGTTATAATATGTAGCACTTAGATATTTTTATCTTCAAAAAACTTTTAAAAAATACTTTTAAACAGAGTGATTTACCTTGTATCATTTATCATAGCTTAACATTCTCCTCCATGTCTTTGTATTATGTCTCCTAGGATGGGTAAGTCTTGCCAATTGGTTTATAAAACATTTATAAATTTAAAGCCTCTGGGGAGTAAGAATTGAAATGACAATATGTGGAGCTTCAGATTTGCTGGCAAACTACTGGCTTAGCATTCTTTTGTTTGTTTTTCCTAAACTATAGACAACTCTAATAATCAGATTAAATGAAATTCAGGAATTGAGTTGTTTTTGTGAATTATTTTTCCTCCTTGAAATACAGGTACTCCTTGACTTACAATGGGGCTGTGTCCTGGTAAACCCTTGTAAGTTGAAAATATTAAGTCAAAATGCATTTAATATACCTAACTTACCAAACATCATAGCTTAGCCCTTAAACTTGCTCAGAACGCTTAGATTAGCCTACAGTTGGGCATAATTATCTAGCACAAAGTCTATTTTGTGATAAAAGTGTTGAATATCCTACATAATTTATTGAATACTGAAAGTGAAAAGCAGAATGATTGTATAGGTACTTGAAGTATGGTTTACTGCTCAATGCATATCATTTTTGCACCATAGTAAAGTTGAAAAATCTTAAGTCAAGGGGCCATCTGTAATTAGTTCTGAAGTCAATCCTTAGCAGATGCTTAAAAACAACAAACACTTAGAAATTGACTGGTTAAGAGGGCAGAAAAGTTTGCAGTTGGCTTTATAAATTTCTTCTCAAGCTTTTAAAGTCTTGAGTCAAGGACCTTCAATGGAGTGCTCGCAGGTATATCTTTTCCTTCCTCACCCCTTGTATAACAAGACACTAAGGTGCTCCAAGGCGGTGGATGGAGGTATTACAATTCCAAATAATTAGCTGGGCTCTACCCCAATCTGACTGCCATGTGCAAAGCTTAAAAAAAACTTCACTCTCTGGAGGATTAGGAGGATGGCAATTGGCAAAACCACCTGATTAATGACAGTGATGTTGATGACACCAACGCTTTGTCAAGGACGTTGTACCTGTTTTCCCCCATTTAATCCTCACAATGACCATTTTCACATGGTAGTTTAGAGTAGATAACTTGCCTAGGGTCATATTGCTTAGGGGTGCAGCTGGGTTTTGAAACCATGATGCAATACTGCACCTCCTAGATTAAGTCAGGGTTATCAAAATAAAGAAAAATTGAACCACAGATTTATTTCAGAGGCAGAAACCACAATAGCTTAGTCATAGGCTAAGTGTGTGAACTTGAGGCAAAATGAGTAGGAAAAACGTGATTTTAAAATTACAGTTCTGGAGAAGAAGGTGGGGGAATAGCAAGAATAAACAATAAAGCTCTGTCTCAGTGGAGTTTATGGACTCCTCTTCCTACAAGACAGCCAGTAGCCTTTAATTAATGTTGATTTTTATCTTTTGGCCTTCGGAAAACAGCTTGTCACTCCAAACGCTTGCTGTTGATGTGGAACTCAGGTTGTGAGCATGATGCTTTCGTGCCGAGTTCCGGTGATATGCACGTTGACTCTAGCAGCGGACCAGCACCCACTCCCAGTAGAGCTCACATTCACATCACACCATCATGTGTCCTCTCATTTAGCCAATGCAATGGTTGGTGTCTCATCCCAGCAGTACAGTGACAGTCATCGATTGACACGACCCTTTCTGGAAAGACTACATCTATTCTGATTTCTCCAGATCATTGAGAACCAGGAGAAGTCAGCGTGTGGTCAGAGTTCATGCTGAGTGAACATAGTAGTGTTCTGAAAGTGATTGTGCTAAGGCCCCAGGATTCTCAGACCTGACTGAGCCACATGTAGCTGATCTGATGTCTCACTGACTGGGGAGGAATGCTAGCTTAATCTTGATTTTGGTGCTGTGACTTCAATAGTGGATCAGGCTAGGGGCCCACGTCTGGTTGACCGCCATCCTTTCCCCCCACCAAAGTCTGTTCATGCTTGGCTTTTCAGATTTGTGCTGCATTATTAAATGTTTTTATTCCTTTTCGATAAACTTCTTATTTTTTGAGGGTGAAAAAGTGAATCTTTCTCCCATGATGGATCTACTTGAGCCTCCCCTCCCCTTAGGAGGGAATATTAATGTTGTGGGCAGTGTGGCCTCAGGGCAGCTTGCTCATTGCCCAGAGGGGTAGTTGTGGGAGGGGAACTCTCCTAGGTCCCTTTGCTCAAAATTATTTCCCCCTACCTGCTTGCTATAGAATCGCTAAATATACTTACTAGTAGCTGTTAATTTCCCCTGGTTAGAGAAGAGCAAGCCACCTGGCCTCTGGATTACTTAGAGCAATACTCTTTAACAGAAACATTCTCTTTTCCCTTCCTCCTTGCCCCTAGCAAATATTTCCTATTAGAGAAAAACATATGAAGCCATTGGTTAGTTTTCATTCGTTTCCTAAGGGATAGTCAGCCAAATACGCTGTCCTGAGAGAATTCGATAGAAGCAGATAAAATCTTTGATAAGAGTTGGAGGAAGAAATTCTGAAAAGAGAAGTGAAATTATACTCCTTAATAAAAACCTGAACGAATAGCAGGCATAATTGGTTTCGTATTTGGGGGTATGCATGTGAGTGAAGTGTGGCGAGCTTCCTACCACCAGTGGGAGGAAGAATACTGAAAAAAGAGAAGTAGATGCTTGCTCAAGATGAGAAATACACCACTTCCCTCAGGAATCTGTCTATAGGCAGTCTTTGCTCATATTACCCATGCCTTTCGTTTTGTTGACAGCACTCTTCTGGAAGGAGAAGAAGTATGTCAAGTTAGTCCCACGAGCCACTCCCCCTTCCCCTTCCTAAGAGGAAGTTAACCCACTGTTGGGCTGAGTAAGAGCCAGCCAGCTGTTCTTCCCCATTACCATAAGTAGGATTACAGCTCAATGTAAGTTTTGGGCAAAAAATCTGGTTTGTTCACTGTACGAGCTAAGGCCTGGTGTCAGCCCTGTGTCTAGCTCTACCTCATTTCATTCCCGTTAGACCTCAGCAAATTCCTAGCACTCCGCATAGTGGATTTGACTTGAATGACTCCCCTGTGGCCAGGCTTCTGGGAAGCTGAGCACATGGTACCCTTTTACTTGTGTCATAAAATAACCTTGGTACCCTTTGGACTTTCAGCTTTCAATTGAGGTTGTGGCTAATTCTCTGATGAACATTTTAAGTGGGCAAGGTGGCGTGTTAGCCCTAGTGTGTAGCTTTTGTGACCCGGGGAGGTGACCCCATTATGCCGTCCCCACAGCTGAGATCATAAAAGCAGCCCAGGCGTCATTTGGAAGTCAAACGCTAGGTCACATACTCATTTTGAGTTAATCTCCCTCTTCCTAAGCTTCTGTATCCAGTGATACTTCATCAACTTGAGTGCTAATTGCAAACTTTTATTTCCTTTACCATATTATCATTCATTAAGGTCTTTTTCTGTTGGACCCGTAAAAATGAGACTGGTTCTTGCTTTTTAGTATTGTCTTTGAGTTTTTGGCAAGTGGCATTTGGAGCCTGGGGAAGGCTGTCCTTGTGTATTATTTTCATAAGCTCAACAAGGCACAGAAAGAATACTGAAAGATAAACTCTCTCTGTAGGGTAGAAGGGAAAGGGAGGATCAAAAATTTTGCAGGTTACATTTGAATCTTGGTGGAGTGCCCTTTAGAGGAGAATATTTTCTGATTCTGTCTCTTCTTCCCTTCAATCTTACATTTTTTTCTTTTCCTCCATAAGTATTTTTCATATATATAAATATTTGTAAAAATTAGGAACAGAATTTATGCCAAACTTCTGTTTAATTGATTTTAACTTTAATCTTTTCCTATATTAACTTATTTTTGGAGCACCTGTTAATAAGGGACATGTTTTCGAATGACAAAGTTCATATGGACGGGGGAGAGGATGGTAAGGATTGTTATGTATATATTCCATAGTGATATGGTTGGCTAGTTAAACTCATTTGATGTCATATGAAGAAACAGCAATTTTATAACAGACATTTCTGACTGATTCAATATTGACAGATATCTAAAGAATTAAAAGCTCTTTCATAGAAAAGCATAAGCCTGTCCATATCCTCTGATCAATCTTCCTTCACCCATGGTTATTTCCTTTACCAGTCTTTTTTCCTCTTCCTCATTTCTGTAGCTTCTTTGCGCTAACTCAGGCATTGATGTGTTTCTGGTCGCCTTTTCTTTTCTCCTTATTCCTTTCTGTGCAGAAGGCAAGACAGCCCTTGACTGGTCTTGCTAGTGATAATGAAGTTATCATCTAAAGAGAAGGGATGGGGAATAATCTTATATTTCATCATCTGGAGGTGCCTTTGTACCTGCTCTAAAACAAAAAACAAATGAAAGAAAACCCCACCACCACCACCAACAAAAAAATCAGGGAGACTTTGTGGTAGAGAGAAATGGAGAAACTTTGATTGACCAGAGCATAAAGTTACCAAAATACTCTCTAGCTAGTAGCTGTATTAAAGAGAAATTCTTTTTTTTAAAAGTGAAGAGACTTATTTTTTAAAAAGATAATCAGAGAGCTAAACTGAACTGGCGACTTATTTCCACATCCTTTCCTAACCAAGTAATCAAGTATTTTTATTGCCATTGAGTTGGACCATATGAGCTCACTGTTATAGGTAAAAAATGGTTGAATAGCAGCAATCTCAGAATCTCATGGTTCAACCCACTGAACCTGATGAGTAAGTTGAGACCCAGGAGGGTTAATCACCTAACTCCCTTTCTATGCTTGAACCCAGTAAACAGAAAACTAAGACAAAACTATTTTACTTGATTCTACTTTCCTCCCTTCACTTCCTCCCTTCCTCTTTTGCTCATCCTGAGGAATTAGGAGACATAAAGAAGTAGAGGATATCTTTGTAGGAGATTGGCATGTCAAGGTGACTGATATATTTGGGGGTGGGCAGGCAGCAAAAGAAACACCACCTCTCAACACTAAGACAACAATTACACACAGATTTTTAAAAAAAGGATACAATAGAGCCAGCCTCTGTAGAAATGAGTGTATTTATTCACTGGTCATTTTGTTTAGTTGTCTGAGCTGCATTGTGTTGTCCTTGAGGAGCATAGATTGTGCTATTTTTCATTGCATTCCTGACATGCCTAAAAAAAAAAAAAAGGCTGCTATAATCTACTATAGTTTGTAGTAGATTGATGCCGGGAAAGTTTGCTGCACCTAACAATAGTCCTTCTCCGTGAAACACTCCATTGATGCTTTTAGAACTCATTACTGCTAACCAAACAGTAGTGGTTTTATTACTGTACTAATGGAGCCTGGTACTTGGAGGCTGGGGCATGGTGGGGGGGAAGGTGGGACAAGGAATGTGGGCAGGACAAGTGGATCCCTTTCCATGATTAATGGTGACCCCAGAAAAGTAGTTAGGGCATTTTCCAATAAAACAATGTGATAATCTAGATACAATGCAGGGTCTAATGTGCATATGCAAGGATGCACTAAATGAATTATCCCTAGCAGGGAGGAACAAGGGCTTTCTCAATAAAGAATCAGCAAGACAGCAGAGTTTTCTATGGCCTTTTCCAATAAAGTGATTTGCTTTCCTAACAGTGCGTGGAGGCAAACAAATGAGTTATGAAAGATACGGATACTGATGGGCACAGGACTATGATAGATTTGGCAGGCTCCGCATTGCGGGCAACAAGACAAACCCACGTGATGGCTTCTACCCTCTTTCATGTTTTCTGTAACATACTTGGGTCAGTCCTCCTTTCCTTCTTCCTTTTCTGCATTTAAAATTTATTTTGTTTTTATCTTATTTTAATTGGAGTTTATTTACCTTTAATGTGATTAGCGATGAGCTTGTATCTGCCATCTTATAACTTGTTTTCTATTTGACCTACCTGTTCTTTTTTCTCCGTGACTTCTTTTGGATTAGACTATTTTTTTCCATTTTTCCTTTCTATGAACTTGTTAACTATATATTTTTTTAAAAAATTCTTCTGCTAGTGGTTATCCCATAGATTATAAGGTGCATCCTTGACTTACTGCAGTCTAATATAGACTCTTCCTTTACTTCTTTGTTTTTTGTACATTGCTTGTTTTCGTTTGGAAAAACTCACAATTCTAATGAACCTCACTGGTGGTGGAATGATTTTATCCTTATTTCTTGCTTGAATCCCTTCCATAGTAGCTCCAATGTCACCTGCCCTTGGAGGTGCCTCAGTCAGAAGTGGACATCCCCACCACTGAGTTGTCAGCTCCCTAGAATAAGGATGGAAGCTGTCTAGACTATCCTGTCCCCTTCTAGCATGGTATTTGGCACACTGTCACCTCTCAGTGGAGATTGGAACAACCAAGCCCACCTAAACCAGATGCTAGGGCCAACCTCAGAGGCAGGGTTCGAGCTGGAGAGTTTTAGCCCATTTTAGGTAAGCTCTCATTTTTAAAACTCTTCAACTTCTATCAGTCCCTTCTAGCTGTTTCTGTTGGCTGAAGATTGTTCTTCTTTTCTTATCTCTGATGTCACTCTGTCTCATGCACATGTACATTGTCAGCTATGACTATGTACCTGAACACTCACTAGTTGCTCCCTGCAATACTGTTACAAAAAATTTGAGGTGATAGAGCCCTTGAGTATCTAGTAACTGTTGTTTGTTGTTTTTCATGGAAATGTGAGGAATATGTGTAAGTCCTCATGGACTTACCGAGCTTGGCATGTCTGAGTGTATAAAATATCATAAAATTACAGTATAGAATATCTTACCACAGATTCAGCTGTTTTGTGGATCACTAATAACTTAGGTCATTTTAAGCCGTGATGAGGAAGCCTCCTGCAGAGATGAGAACCTTTTCACTGGGAGCAGCTTTGGCAATTCTGTTATTCTGTTGCTTTTAATAACCTCAGAGATTTATTATGCTAATGTGAACACCAGCTTCTCAGTGATGGAGGTTTTTGGATCATGCAGGTTCTTTGCTTGAAATACAGCATGGTCTATCCAGAGGCAGCTTGGATTTGTCAAGACCTAAGTTCCCCAAATAGTTCTGAGTACTAGTTTTTGAGTACTAATGAGTGAAGGATGTCACCTCCTCAGTCGTCTTTGTGCAGTGGGGATGGTAACAGCTTACTTCACAGGCTTGTCATAGGGATAAAGTTATATACTGTTTCCTAAATATGTTTTTGAAAACTATGAGTCACTCTACAAATACGATTTGTGCATTCTGTCTTCTCCTGCTTGATTCTTTCTGTTTGGCCAACACAGCATATAGGCGTGCCTCAGGTAGAGCTTACTGATGTTCACTTTTGAGAAGAGTAATACTAATATTGATTTCAACAGAATCTTTTTTCCCCTCTTAACTATGCTATACTTGGTATCTACTTCAAGAATATTAAGTTTGTTCCAAATGAGCCCGTTTTGAGTTCCATACCATGCAGTAGGTCAGAGGGGAGACAGTGCAGCCTTTAAGCATTGTAAACTTTCAGAGAAGACTTTTTGCAAGATAAATTAGCAAGAAGTTGTGTCTTTAACAAAGGCACACGGTTGATGTGAATTGACTCTCCAGAGAAATATTTACCACAGCTTCTTCTGCCTAAGCTAATGTGGTTGCCAGGGGCAACAACAGCAGCAGTCTTTATCCAGGCAAGTGCAGGAGCTGAATTCAGATGCCCCTGCCTAGGGCTGCTAGCGAGTGTGCAGTTTGCTGTGCAGGAAGTGGATGCTCAGGGTTGGCCTCACTGGGTATTGGAAAAACCCCATTTATTGGAGCATCTGCCAGGCATGAATGGGGGAGGGGTTTTCAGGATTGCAAAATGACTTCTGGAGAGACTGGTGAGTGGACGGATAGTTTTATAGATTGTCCTGCTCAGTCTCCAGAGGCACTGTTGAAACTTTCTTCTGGAACCGCAAGGGAAGAGGCAGAGCTCTTCTGTTCTCTTCCCTGATGCCCATGGGAGCTGGAGGTGGCTGTTGGAGGAGGATGAAAGGACACTTCCTGGGACAGAGCAGGGGGTTTGGTGTACTTACCACATTTCTGGAATTGACTTGAGAAGTGGTCACTTCTTTTATCAAAACAAAATTAGCTGATAATGACAATAACTAGTTAGTGACTAGTGTTTTATCTTCAAATTTTATGAAGAATGAACCCATTTTCTAACGTCTGTAAGAAACTGCACCAGAGTTTAGCCCTCACTGGCGAGGGCTGGCTAGATGTTTGGCGAAGCTGCCATGAAATCTTGCACTTTGTCTAACATCTGAAGCAAAAGACCAAAGCTAGACTCGAATACGTTGGATGCAGAGTTCTTTCCATTGCTCAGACACAGCTTTTATAGATGCAGCACAGTTGAAAGTGCTTGAATCTAGAGTTGTTCATGCTGCCTTATAGCCAAGCCAACCAAGTGGCACTTCTATGATTTGGAGAAGACTTTAATGAAATTAGATTTTAGCTGCTGTATTTAACTTTTAATTATACCCTATTGGGTTATGTTTTAATTTCCCAAGTGTTAGAGCCAAGGCATAAAAATGTGGGTCAAGTTAGGCTAATGGAATTAAAAATACAACAACATAAACTCTAACGTCTACCAGTTGTGTCTCAGGTAACTAATTAGAGCAGCCTGGGGTTACTAACCTGTGTAGGTTTTTTTCTGGTCCTGAAGAATAGCCCCAGTGTCTCCCCGATGGGTAGACTGCTTCCAAGGAGGGTTTGAAATAATGAGATTTGTCTAGGATTTGTGGATCTTGATAGCCAAGCTGTAATGATGCAGGTGTAGGTTGTCCTCTGTGGGTGTCTTTAGTGACTTATAATTCTGTGACTTCCACACTGCCACTTATGCCAGCCTCATTAGGGAACTCAAAGTTGCATGAACAAACAAAGTGGCATAGAGACAAATCTGACATGTGCAAGGTTCCTTAAGCAGGTTAGAAAACAGGTGAGTTTATCTGTGAGCGGATGATTTGTGCCATTCTTCTGCTCCTTCGGGGCTGGTGACTGGCAGTGACTGTTGGAAGTTTGTGTTGAACTTGTACGTGAAGTCTCCAGATATAAAACTTTAAGGTTCTGGCTCATCCAGAAGAGTTTATGAGTTCGCTGAATGACATTGACATGCACAGAAAATTCCTTGGCTTTCTGTCAGCCAAATCTGCTGACTGGTAAGACTGTTGGGTCAGGGAAACGGCCTTGCTGTTGGTCAGTGTGTTGTGCTGACGGTGGGACCGAGAGGGTGATAGGCGGCGGTCCAGGGCGTTGGGCTGCTGGATGTGCGTACGTTGAGGTGCCCCATGATCTGCGCACATATGCTCGAGATAATCAGGGCCTTGAGGCTTAGGACCTTAGGCTGGCTTTCAAGGCAAAAGATTAGAAGGAAGAAAACATGCCGGCACGTGAGGTATCCTCTTTTGCGCTGCTCCCATCTGCCCGTGCTGCTACTCTGACATGTAACTCGCCTTCCATGTGTTAGTGCTAAAAATCCCACTGAAACCAAGCTGTTATTTTGACCTGCCCTGTCTCTTTGCACATCAGTGAGTGTGTGAATAAATGCGTTGATTTAAAAAAAAAAATTACAGCAGCTCTTTGGAAGAGTTGGAACCTAGAAAAGTCACCCATTATTCCATTGGCTTTTGCGTGGTGATTTTCTTTTCTTCTTGATTTTTTGCCACATTTTAAAATTTCTTTTGGCTGTGGTAAGATGCAAGGTAAAATTGACCATTTTAATAATTTTTAAGTGCACAGTTCAGTGGTATAAAGTACGTTCACATTTTTGTGCATCTATCACCATCTTCCATTTCCAGAACCTTTTCATCTTCCCCGACTGAAACCCTGTACCCATTAAACACTAACTCCCCATTTCTCCCTCCCTCCAGCCTCTGGTAACCTCTATTCTGCCTCTCAGTCTCCATGGGATCTGCCTACTCAAGGTAACTCATATAAGTGGAATCATACGGTTTTTGTCCTTTTGTGTCTGGTTTATTTCACTTAGCATAATGTTTTCATGATTCATCCATGTTGTAACATCAGAATTTCATTCCTTTTTAGGGCCGAACAATGTTCCATTGTATGGATATAGCACATTTTGTGTATCCGTTCATTTATTGTTGGACATTTGTATTGTTTCCACCTTTTGGCTATTGTATATAATACTATGAACATTGCTGTACAAATATCTGTTGAAGTTCCTGCTTTCATTATTTTTGGTTATATAACTAGAACTGGAATCGCTGAATCATACTGTAATTCTCTTTAGCTTTTTGAGGAAGCTTTAAACAGTAGCTGTACCATCTTACATTCCCACTAGCAATGCACGAGGGTTGCAATTCTTCCACGTCCTTGCAAACACTTATTTTCTGTTTGTTTTGATAATAGCCATTCTAATGGGTGTGAAGCAGCAACTCATTGTGATTTTGGTTTGCATTTGTACATACATTAGAAAAATGTTTAAACAGAGTGTATATGATATTTTTTATCTTTGACTAGTTAATATTTTCTCATGTTTTCTTTTTGACTTTAAAATGACTATTTTTTTGTTATATATTGACAAATTACAGTTGTAAATATTTATGGGGTACAAAGTAAGGTTATGATCTTTGAACACAATGTGGAATGATTAAGTCAAGCTAATTAACCTATTCATCACCTCAAATATTTGACATTTTTCCCGATAAGAACATTTGAGATTTTCTCTCAGTGATAATTGAAATGTACAGTACTCAGTTATTAGTTATATTCACCACACTGTGCAATAACTCTCAAAGGGAAGAAATTCTGTCATTTGCAACATGAATGGAATTGGAAAACATTATGCTCAGTGAAATAAGCCAAATACAGAAAGACAAATAACACATGTTCTCACTTACATGTGGAATCTAAAACAATTGAACTCATAGAGGCAGGAGTAGAATGGTGTTGCCAGGGCCTGGGGTGTGGGGGAAGTAGGGAGATGTTGGTCAAGGGGTACAAAGCCTTGGATAGGAGGAATAAGTTTTATTTATTTTTGAGATCTAAAACAACTATTTTTAATTGCTTTCTGAGATCCTTCTTGAAGTTACCAGTTCTCTGAAGAATTAGAGTTGGAATTAAGAATGCAAACATGGGGTTCACTACAGAAAGGAAAAAAACCAGGGTAAAACTATGGGTAGACATGTGGACAGGGGTGTGTAGACACCCCTGAGAACAGACTGTAGGGCTTCCTCCGGCCTGTTTTGGGCCTCGAAGGAGCTGTACCAGGGAACATATTTGCTGGATGCTGCAGAACATGGGAGAGACTCTGGTATAAGAGGCAAGTTTCTGGTGAAATAAAAATGGATTAGACCAAGGCTAATGTCCAGGCCTCAGACAAGTCAAAATCATCCAATTTATCATCTTTTCCCCAAGGCTGGGAGGTTTTTAAGTAGTTTGGAAAAACTTTGAAAAGGGGTAGAAAGCTTGAGAATACTTTAAAAACATGTTCCCTGCAGGCCAGTTTGTTAAAAGCTCAGTTTTACCAAAAGGCTAAGGCAGTAATTAAGCAAAAAGCCTTTGAAAAAGAATCTTGAAATACCCCATTAACAGAGATTACAGGGTATGGTTAGTAAACACCAGAGTATTTAAAAGAGAACAGTGAAACAAAAACGAATGCTTTGTGAAAAGATGAATTTGGTCACCAGAAATTATAGGCACTTTCAGAGAATGCTTGTGAGTGAAATGGAACTCTTTTTAGAACTGAGTTAAAAAATGTTTGCTGTGGAGCTTCATTGGTAAGTGTGATTTCTGAGACTAAATCTGAATATTAAAATGCCAGTGGGAAAGAACTCACACCCCTTTCTTGGGTAACTCCTTTTTAACTTGAAGCTTTGGGAAAGAAGCATCTATTTCTAAGTATGATCTGGAAGAACCAGCTCTTTATAGGGTCTCTCTTTCAGAGTATTGATGCTTGACTTACAAGGCGGAAGTGACAAGGATAGTACTCAGCACCGAGGCATTATCAACGGTTTGTGTTTCAGAAAGGAGCTGACCAACCACATCTGAGTCCAAAAATTGCCAGACAGACACAGCTCTGAGCTTTGCCAGGTCATCTCACTGATTATGTGGCGATTTGCAGATTAGAGCAAAGGGAAGAATGAATTGAATGGACCGAGGGACTTTATCCAGTCTGTGGCATTAAACTCTGCGGTGAGGTTGCAGGGGTGACTTCCATGAGGACAGTACCCCTGTAACGTTATTTAGAAACCCACCGGTGGGAAGGACTTGGCTAGGTTCCACTCTGAATCTCAGTTGTAGAGGCGGCGTGAGATCGAGCACAAGACTAGGAATAGGAAGATCTGGGTTGCAGACTCGGATTTGCCTGTCGCCTGAGATGTCTCGTGTTGGTCGCTTAATCTTTCTCCAAGATTTTTAGGAAACCATCAGATGCATCATGTATGTGGGAACATTTTGGAAACATATGATACTGTATGCATGGTTATTAGTAGGTCAAATAGTAAAACTGAAATGAAAGAATAAGTGCCCCGCCCAGCCTCCTCCATCAACTCATTTCCTCTTTTGGGATTACTCAGGGTTTTCTTGTCAGTGGGTACAAAGCTTCCATCAGTGCCTTTGGCTCTGAGGAAGTCATTTGAATGAATGACTCAGGATTTGAAAAATAAGTTATTGGCTTTTTATGGGCTGTATGGTGATTTTCCTTATTCCAAAGCCAATAATGTGAGGTGCTTGAACCAACCACATGCTAATTGTACTATGTCTGTGACAGCGTCAGGGTTACAGGTACAACCTAAGCACCACTGCCTTTTGCTTCTGTTTCTGGACAGTTAATAATGTGCAGCCACGCTGGGACGACAGATCACTACTAATGTGTCTGGGGAGACTAAGGTGCAGTTCTGACATGTGAGTGTCCATCCACAGGCCCTGCAAAAGGGGAATGTAGGAGTAGCAGCTGGTCACTACGTGAAATGTACACACATGACAGAGAGTAGCTAGTTGGGATTCAGCCTCCCCAGACTCTTCCTCACACGGTGTCCTCCATATGCTTCTCAAAGGACGCTAAATTCACCTGGGAACTTCTAGAAATGTGAGATGATTCAGTCCTGTCGTTAGCTTGCCTTTTTGGTATTGACTCTCGGCTACCTTGGACCTTTTTTCCTTTTGTACAGAGTCATGTGACATACAGAGATATTATCAGGGATTGATGTTATAGGAATAGTGTTAAGTTTACATAAATGAAAAGGCTTGTTTGCCTTGTTATTTTGCATGATGAGCCCTTTGCATGCATTTTATTATGTTTGTACAATTATAGTCTAAGTAATTGCTATTACTTGCACTACTACTGTGTTTGATGCCTACCACATGCCAAACACTAAGTACTGGCGTGGATAGGTCAAAACAAACTATTCTAGGCCATGCAGGTTGGATTTGGAATCACCTTTGCAAATCTCACAAGGCCTGAGCTCTTTAGGTCCTACTCTGCTGCCTCCCAGGTTTAGGGGAATAGGCTTAAATTCAGGGAAAGTGCTATACATGCCTGTTGAGGCATGTTGTCTTAGTTACAAAGGGCTCAGATTGTTTTGTGGGTGTATGAAACATTCCTCTGAGAAGCTGCAAGGTTCCTAGGAGTTCTCTTGTTCCTGTGTTTTGCTTATTAGTTAAGTCATGGATGCCCAGTGTGAAGAGATCACGTATGTTTCACGATGCCCCATGAACATCTCTGTCATGCTGTTGCCTGAAGAGGCACCAGGAGTAGGGTTGGCATCCTGGGCTTTATTATAACTAAATAGTTTATTTATGTGAAATGTGATAGTCTCAATTTTTTTTTGAACTGCTTTATTGAGGTATACTTTATATGCCATAAAATTCACTGATTTTAAAGTATAGACCTGAATGATTTTTAGTAGGCTTAGAATTGTGCCACCATTGCTACATCTAATTTTAAAACATTTCCGTTGCCCCCAAAAGAAACTTAGCAACAGTTGTCTCAATTTTTTTTAACTTTTAAGGTACCATCCTCTCATCTGCTATCAGATTCTCTAGCTGGCTATGAAGAGGAAGAAATTTTTAAAAATTATTATTTAATTTTAACTAAATATAGCATTTATCACATGTCAGGCACTGTTCTAAGTGCTTTATGAAGATTAACTCATTTAATTCATTGATTCCTCGTAACATCTTTTGAGATAGGTACTGTTGTTGTTTGTGTTTTGCAGATGGGGAAAGAGAAGCACAGAAAAGTTAAATAGCTTAGCCAGTGTCACAGAGCTAGCAATGATGGAGTTGAGAATTAACACGTGCTGTTCTAAGCATTCTAGAAGCCCCTGGTGAGGCCAGAAAGAATGGGGGAAGCAGTAGTTAACCAGATGGATGGGAGGCATCAGGAAGAGAAAGCAGCTACTCTCCAGGAAAGGGTCAAGGCCTTCAAATAGCCCTGGTCTTAGATGCCTTAGTGTACAGAATTAAATACGCTCTGATAATCCATCCTGGGGGTCTGCATAGCACTTGTGAGTCTTCTAGGATTCATCCCTCCATTCACCCTCCTTTTTGTCTCATAGGAAGCGAAGCATGTTTTGATGGATTTTTGCTTTCAATACAGGGCACCAAAGAGCTAGAGTGCTGTGCTAGAGGTCCCTTACCCGAGGGGCTATGTGTTGGCTAGGGACGGAGCTTGTGTTCTGGTGAAAAGGTCCTTGGTGAGGGTCTGAGAAGCCTGGCCTGGACTGATCTGTGGGAGAAACTAGGCCCATTACCCTGTGTCCTGTCCTTAACCCACCTCCTTTGTCGTCTTATACAGATTGTTGTATTATGATCGGTATGCTTTCCATTTCACTTCTCTTTGTGTCTTCTAAGTAAGCTTATCTATGTAAGTTGCAAGAGACTTTTACTTTCAATGCATCAAATATATGGTAGATACTAACTCTTTAAGGACTCTCTTTTTAAAACTTTCCTGAATTGATAGCATTTTATTCTTTTTAAGGGGGCTACTATACAGTGTGTTGGGAGGGTGAGAAATTTCTAGTACCTTGAAATAAGAGATTATAGAAAACCTCATGTTTTCACTAAACTGCTTTATAATTCTGTGATGTGGCTATTGGTCCTAAGGCATTAGTAACATTGGACAGGGGTAGAAAGTGTTTCTAATTATAATATGTCACATACATCTAGGTCTAGTCTAATGTCTGATGCTATTTTTCTGGTCTGTCCAGAGATCTGTCTAACACTGTTGCATGGAAATGGTTAAGGCTGAAGACAGTGTGCAGTGTCCATCCAAATGTGTCCTTGCGGAGTTGTCCCCTCCTGGGCTGATGCCCTTGCCTCACGGCTGTGTTTAAACTCCTGATCCTCTTCTAGAGTCTGGTTAAGGGCCTAGCTGTGGGAACTGGAGCATGAACTGGTAATAATTTCCTGCCTCTGGCGATTCATTTTTCTTCTCAACACTGTTTCAGAGATAGAAGCTTTACTGAAATTTAAAGAGAGAAAGACGGAAAGCTTAGTATTTCAGTGTGCCAGCTATTGCTGACTTGCAGTAAAGAACTGTTGGCACGTTAATGTGGTTGGCATTTATTGACAGATCCCTTAGATGACCCACTTCTCTTGTTTCTTTCTCGTCTAATGCTTTCTGTGGCACCTATCTTCAACCTGTCTTTGATTTGGGGGGAACTCTTTCATTTTTAATTTCTAAGTTTTTAGGAATTGATGCTCTCAGATCTGTCTGAATTGACACAGTATGAAAGGGATCTAAGACCTGATTTTGTCCCCGCGGGCCATGCATGTTGCACTAAGCAGGTTGAAATTTCTGTGCCATAGTTTTCTTCTCTATAAAATGAAGTGTTGAGCTAAGTAATCCCTGACATCTTTTTTATTCAACGCAACAATTCTGTGCATATATTACGTTTATGTGTCTGTCTTGAATCTTTAAAAAAAAAATGTGGCAGCAGATGTAGACTCTGAGTAGTTGGTTATGTTGATTTTTATGATACTGGTTTTATCAAACAGTGACTAATTATCCTTTCACTTGTGAAGTAAACTGGTTTTCATTTTCTGCGTGGAAGTCAAGAGATTGTAATGTGCTTGAGTTTTGGAAATGAGGTCTCATATTAGTCTGTTTTAGAACTCAGGACCCGTGATTCTTTGCCTATAACTTAGCAAACCACTGCCAACACAATTTGTGTGTACACTCATCTTTTTACTTTTGTTTGTTAATGTCCATTTATAGACAAAATGAACATCGTGCTCAGTGTGTGTTCCTCAATTCATTTAATTGGGATGAAAGTGAAATATGGTTTCCTAATGGCCTTCTGGATGCTTTAGAGCCCAGGTCTATGGGGTATGTTAAAGATGTGAGGATTGTGTGGCAAATTAATGGTCACTTACCTACTTTCACTTCCATGAATCCCTTACCTTTCTTTAAAGGTTTGAGTCAAGATTTATTTCAGCAAATCCTGGAATTATAATTGCCCCCCTTCTCCTTTTTTGGCTGATTGATGGTTAAAAGTGGGCCTTAAAAAAATGCAATTCCCAGATTGCTTTGCATCTGTTTTGAATGATTGTGTTTTGCTTTACAAAGGGCAAAATGCCTTTTGGGGCCAAATGCTCAGCTGACTTGTTTTGTTTGCTGCTTTCTGCAGGGATCTGAAACTAATAGTCCTATTTGGGCCCATTGTTATATTCTTTATTACATGAAGAAAAAAGATCATCTTTAGGAACCACTGCTTTAAATCATCTTACTTGAATATTCTCTGTTGCTTCCTCCAAAAATGGAGAAAATAATCCCCACCTTCACAGGCTCATTATAAGGTTCAATTGAGATAATGGTGTGAAAACTTTGAAAATTAGAATTAAGAGAAATTGAGTTAAAGTAGGATTACTTATCAGTGTCTCAGTAACCAAAAGTTTAAAATGTGTTTTGTCTACCAACTTGTTGCATGTGCACCGTTAATCCAAAAGGCCCAGCTTTTTAGCAAATGGAGACAAATTGCCTTCTTTGTAGATTGTATTATAGTTTTGTTCTAGTTACTACAGTAAATAGCAACATGTTTTTGAAACCATCATAATTTTGAATTACAGTCATTAAACATCAAATACACCAGTTTTAGGTTAAAGTGTCCTAATTTGTGTTATTTTGTAAAACCTGGAGTACTTTGGCTAACTAGGAGAAATTAATGAGTTATTTGTCTGTTTCAAAGATTTAATCTGAAGAATTGAAATCTGGGAAATGTTCTGAATATTTTTTTGGAAAAGATTTTCTTTATTATCTCTGTGTGGATGTACATATTTATGAGATTTTATAAAATATTTTTTATGCTATTGTTATCAGTATTTGGCTGTCTATGTGAAAGGAAAATGGGACCCTCACATGCTGAATATGTGTTTTCTCCTCATAAATAGGGACTGGTGATTATTTTTTTTTTTAATTTTTTTTAAGAGTCTCAGATGATTCTGACTTCATCTCCACTTCACTCTCATTCTGGCATCGCCTGTGTAGACGGAGCATGTGAAAGCTTGACATCATGATTCAATCATTCTTTTGATTTTGCAATAATTCAGAGTGGAACGGAAGCATCATGAGAGAGTCATGCCAGTTTTCTTAAGGGCTGACACACCCATCCTAGTTTACAGTATTGTTCTAGAGATGCACCAGGAAACACACTCACATACACACGTGCTCGCGTACACACCCCAGCGAGATGTCTGAAGAGATTTGGCTGCCTCCTGTCCCTTTCCTGTCTCCTCCCTTTGTTTCCAGATGTATCAGCAGATGGCTGTCCAAAGCTCTAAATTTGTACCTTGTGTGACCTTTAGCCTGGAGAAAGGCAAATCTCTTCTGAGGATAGACTTCCTAGCCATTGCAAGTAGACCTTTTGTCAGTTGTTATTAAATAAATCCAGGTCTTTGCATGTTCCTTCTGAGATTTAAATAGCATATGGGGCTATTAATTAAACTGTAGCCTTTCTTGGGACAATGACAAATTTTAAAGATAAGCGAGAAATTATTGGAGATGTTCCATGATAGTCCCTGAGTCCTGTAGTGTAAGATAATGCTGGGGAAGCTACAGCATCCCTCTGCAGAGGGCTGGCTTGGCTTTGAAAGAGTTTTCAGGCTGCATAGAAGACAAGGGCGTGGACTTTGGAGTCAGGCAGACCTAGGTTTGAGGTCTTCCTCTGCTGTATACTAGCAGAGCTTACCTCATGGAGCTGTTAGCATCAAATGAGGAGATATCTATCTATCTCCCAGAATTGATCCTGGACCTAATAGGTGCTCAATAAATGGTGGGCCACTTAATTTTCTATTATAAGTGTACATTCTGAAATCTCTATATTCAAAGACAGGAAGTGTTGGAACTAGTGATGGAAAGAGAAGTTGTGTGTACCACCAAGCAGAGAGTCAGAAAAACAATATTTGAATAATGTTATTAGCACCTTTATCATCTATATAATGTATTGCCTTATGAACAATGCAGACAGTGAGGGTTGTCACAAAGAATGGTGTAAACAAATGGTGTATTCTTGTTTGTGGAAACTCAGTTTAGGGGAGAAATCACATAGGTTACCATATGTCTGTCAACTCTTGTTTTTGAGACAGAGTCTCACTCAGTCACTCCAGCTAGAGTGCAGTAGTGGCATCATTGCTCACTGCGACTTCAAACTCCTGGGCTCAAGGGATCCTCCTGCCTCAGCCTCCTGAATAGCTGGGACTTCAGGCGCAGACCACCACGCCCTGCTAATTTTTTCTATGTTTGGTAGAGACAGGGTCTCACTCTTGCTCAGGCTGGTCTCAAACTTCTGGCCTCAAGCGATCCTCCTGCCTCGGCCTCCCAAAGTGCTAGGATTATAGGCATAAGCCACCATGCCTGGCCTGAGTTGACTCTTAATGTAGTTCACTGAGAAAGTCAGGGTTGGTCTGACCATAAAGTTGAATGTTCCTGGGCATGATGCACGATTGAGATGAGAAGTTGGAGAAAGTGAATGGGGTGGTGAGGAGAATAATGGCTCAGGGGTCCTTCAGGAACCCCTCAGGGGTAAAACAGGCCTGTACTTCCATTCCTGCTTCCTTCTAGTCCTCCCTCCACAACTGGCCCAACCCTCCTAGAGAAAAGACTCTATAGACAGCAGGGGGAGAAAATCAGTCCGATGTAGTCTGGAGAAAATGTGTGTCCCTCCCTCCTTTCCCCTAGCTTTGAAAATCTCAAATGCAAGGCCAAACAATGAATTATTACTAACATGATAGAGGAAACTGGTACTATTAATGTCATGTAAGGAGAAAGCCCATTTTGAGTAGAAACAGAAGGATGTTTATGAGGGAGAAGTTGGCTGGGCATGGCAATGCTGAGTAGTAGGAAATTTAACTATAATTATTCCATTGAAATGTTTAGAAGGACTCTCCAAACTGTTGGAAGTTGGTTAGTAATTAGCATAGCAGCCATTTATGAAATATGCCACGACCTAGAGCAGCAGGGACAGGAAAGAGTCAGAGATAAATTTTGTACATACTGTCTTGTATAGCAAGAAAGTATGCATGGTGAATTTGGCCTATCTAAAATTTCCAAATGTCAGGAGGTGTGGGGGATGAAGGCATTAGGATTGTTTATGATCTGGTGGCCTTTGAAAATGGCATGTTTGGGGTTCATGTTTCTAGTTGCAGCTAAATCTGAATTTGCGATTTTAATCCTTTTGAACCAAACTAGGTATGTTATAAGAATTAGACATTTGATCTCATGCATCTAATCCAGTACACAGAAACTCCAGTGCTTCTTCGGACGTAATTCTGGATTCTTGGACGTAATCTGGATCCCAGCTGGCCTTTGATTTCAGTGTGTGTGAGGTGATTAGGTGGCACCATGGTGAGGGCAGGGTGCTGCCGAGGCAGGGTCTTTCCCCACTCTGAAGGGCCCTTGCAGATCACAGCTGTGGGTTTATTAACCAGTCTACCTCCCGCTTGCCCTAGTGGGCTGGGAGTTGGTTTTTATGAGTTGGTTACTGGCTGTAATTAGGCAGGTAGGCTTAGCTCCTTTAATTATTCATGCCACTTTGGGCAAGCTAAGCTGCTTATTCAGAGTTCCAGGGCCTGGCTTGGGTGGGAATTCTTTGGCTGGCCCAGCTGCAGGATTAGCATTAATGTGATACTAATCCTTGGGCCAGCCCCTTAGGGCGGTGGACTCAAATGTTTGTTTTTCATATCCGGAGTCCATAAACAGGAGCTCAGTTATGTCTAACAGGCTCTAGCACTCAATATCTACATGGCATAATTTTCGGCCAAGGAGCTTCGGAGCACTTGTCAAAGTCTCAAGCAGAGGGTAGATTGTAGGTACAGTCCACAAGGTGTTCTTATATTTAGTCTCTCTGTGTAGGCACTGGGGTCATAGGGCCTAGACTTATTTACTTGGTGCCTGTACATACCCTTGCTCTCCTCACACACTTATTTAAGGGCAAAGGGGATGCACTATATAAAAATCATTTGGGAGTTAATTTAAGTTTTATATACAGCAAAGGTAGCTATATTTAGATATCCCATGCTGGTTATTACACTTGAACATGTCTTTCTCTTCTATTACTTGTACTTAGGATTTGTTGTCACATTTGGTAAGTACCTGAATGCCATTACTGAAGAGATGATTTTCCATATAGTTGGATATACATTGATATTAGGAAGAGCCTCAGAGAGACCAAATATAAATGGCTAAAAAAACCCTTACAAGCGATGGTGGATTATTGATAAAAGTGGTAAAAAGAGGGGAGGGGATTTTAAGACTATCTGTCTTGAATGTGGAGAGTCTAGCATTTTTATTTTATTCAAGGTGGGACTGAGAGATATAGCTAATTGAATCATCAGGGAGTAAGAGAAAAATAGTTTAACAATCTAAATTGATAATTTATGTCTTCAGCAAGTTGCTGTAATATTCTCGCATTTCATTGGAGTTAGAGGGTTGCTGACTATCTTTTTCTAGAAATATGTCAGGGTGCAGAGACTTGAAGAGGCTGCTACTACCACAACGCGCCCTTGACCCAGCTGGACCTGCTGTTTAGATTGTCCCCTCCACGTCATGTTTCCTCTACTCTTCCATGTAGCATTGTGTACGTGAAATGTCCCTACCACGAGAAGATGTGTGTGTGTGTGTGTGTGTGTGTTTGTTCTATCCTCTCATTCACTGAAGATACCTCATATACACCATGTAGCATTGCAGTCTCATGCTTGATAAATTCAGGCCTTTTCCCACTTCCTCACCCTGTTACAAATTTTAATGTAAAAGTTAGGAACTAAATGGTATCTGCTGTAATAAATCTCAAAATTTCAGTGGCCTGCTTTGAGTTCTTGCTTACCTAACAGCACAGCATAGGTGTTCTTGGTAGGTGGTGGGTTGCCGTATTTCTTTTTGTGTGTGTGTGTGTGTGTGTCTTACTATTCCCTGGGGCTTTGGAGTCCTCTGCATCTAGCTGGCACATGGAAAAGAGTGGGTGAAGACTCTCTACTTCACCCCTTTTGCCTGGAAGTGATGTATTTCACTTCCCCTGGTGTTTCTGGTGGTAAGAAATAGTCTCAATGTCCTACCTCAATACAAAGAGCCTAGGAAATATAGTCTTTGGTGGAAAGCTACTTCCCAGTGACAAGTTCACAGTATGAAAAGGGAGTGGGAATTTTGGTGGACAAGTAGTCCTCTCTGCCCACAATATTTATATATTCATGGATCTAGATTGGGCAGTGTCTTAGTTTTGGCTGCCATAACAAAAATACCGTAGACTGAGTGGCTTAGATGACACATTTATTTCTCACAGTTCTGGAGGTTGGCAAGTCCAAGGTTAAGGTACCCTTCCATCACTGACTCCTCACATTGTGGAGGGAGGGAGCTCTGATCTCTTCATCCCCTTATAAGGGCACTAATCCCATTTATGAGGGCTCTACCTTCATAACCTAATGATCTCCCAGATGTCCTACCTCAAAATACTATCACGTTGGAGATTTAGGCATCACCATATGAATTTGGTGGGCACAAACATTCATTCGGCATCAAATGATATTTGGATATTCTGGGGCTAGGCATTAGGTTTGTCACTGTGTACCTGGCATAGAGCAAGTTATAAACCTATTGGGGTGTATTTTTCACCACCTGCCATACCTCTTTGCATAGATTGGTGTCAAGATCAAGTGAGTAAGAATGTCTGATAGTACATTGAGAAGAGACACTTTGTAGTTGCAGAGAAGTGGTGGCATAATGATAATGCACCCTCTCTGCAGTGAAGAAGATGCCCTAGCCCTGCAATAATGGCATCAACTTCACGAAACCATTCCTGACCTGTAGCAGATTGCAGGATTGATTTAGTGGCTGCTTTTTTTTTTGAAAACAAACCTTGATTATGCCTTTTTACAGTCTATCAGTTTGTCTGAAATTGACTGTATTTGTAACCCTGGTGACTCTCACAGCTAGGATACCATGGTCCCTTTTTAAGAATTCCAGATTCAAACAACAGAAAGAAAAGTGACACAGTAGTCCCCTCTTGGACAGTCTTCAAGCACATCTTATAAAAATTATATAGCTGGTCTTTCAATATCGTTGCCTTTTGGCTGTTTCTTCGATTTATCTACTAAACAAGGCCAGTTTGAGGCCATTTACTCAGTTCTGTATTACTCACATCTGTCGTAGGAGACATTAGAATGTGTGGGGGAGGAAAAAAACAGAGCCTATGTGAAATGCATACTTGAAATGAGAGCGATTTGCCTTAAATTTGAATACGATAAATAGAAGACTTACATGGAAACTTTGGAAGCTGTTTTTAGTGAAATTTGCCCTTAAGGTCTGTCTGCTCTCCTCTTCATGCCAAAATGAGAAGGCAAAAAGCCCAAAAGTCAAAAGAAAATTTTGGATTAAAAAGTAGGGAATGTGTTCAAATGAGACCTACACAGGCATCGTAGAGTAAATAGGACACGGTATTGTGCATTATTTACTCATTTTTCTTGTAGGAACACTCATTCCAGAATCAAAATCAATTGGTCAGCTTCCCCTTGTAGCTAGAAGTAAAAGCATGGCAAGCTCGGGTGCCCCCAAGAGCCGTGCAGATAACCCTAAGTGGGTGATGTAGGTTTGAAATTAGAGTGGCAAAAGGACAGATCAAATCAAGTCCCTGGAGGAAGAAAGTAGATGTTGAAACTTCATACAGAAATGTAGGACCAGTGTTGTCAAATCTTCAGATATATTTGGGGAAACTATAAATATGGTTGTGTTTTTTTTTTTTTTTTGAGACATGATTTTTAATGTTAGCTCAAGTGTTTTGAAATACTGTGTGGGTCAGTGAAAAACTGTCTGCTGGTTATAATTGTCCTGAGAGCCACCTGTCTGTGGTCTCTATTTTAGTGGCCAGGGAAGGCATGTTTGCTTCTGGGCATGGAATAGACAGGGAGAGCTCTTTGGTTTAGCAACATATTCTCTGGGTAAACAATCAGGCTGTGTTTTTGCAGTCATAGCTTCAGGGGGTTAATGCCATTTTGAATCACTAGGCTGTAGTGGCTATATGGAGAACATGCTATTATTTGATACTCTTTCATAAACTGAAATTTTATTTACTTTATAAAAATGTCATAATCATCAGTTGCCCACACTTATGTTTCCAGTCCTTGAGATTCAGAAATCAACAAAGATGGTTTATTTGGGACTGAAAGCATAGCCAATTTAAGATCTCTTCAGTTACTGAAAAGAAAGTAAAATAAAAGCATTCAGATTATTGACTGGCCTATAAGATTTGTGTCTGTGTGTGTGTGTGTGTGTGAGTTGCCATAGCTAATCTGTGTAGATTCAGTGTCCCTATCTTTTTAGGAGGTTTGATTTTTAGGGAAAAAAGTTCCTTAGTGTAGAAAAAAAATTTTCATGTAATATATAGAAATTGGCAAAGATAAAATAATCAGAGGGAGAAATTGTGTCCTATGTCTATTTAAAAACTGCTAGTTTGATGATTGAAAAATCTAACAAACTTAAACCTTAAAATAAGTCAGGAACTGAATGCTATGATGGATTCAAGATTTATTTCTCCTAAGAGAAGACAAGTCTTGGGTGTGTGTGTTGTTTTTTCAATCAAGCCAAATTTCATTTTATTCTTTTTATGTAACGAGTATGTGGTAATTAAATAAGAAAAAGCTCTGAAAAAAAATTTTCACTCTAAAAAATGTTTTGTTGAACCCTGAAAGTGACCTTTGTTAGTTAGCATCTCTCTTTGAACCTTCATCCATAAATTGGGGGCAGTTTCCTATATCTTGCAGTTTGCCCCTTAGCATTAAATGAATATCTATATAGTGTGCTGTTGTAGTACCTGGCATGTGATAGGGACTCATTTCTTTCTTTGATGTCTTTGGAGTTAAAGATATCAATCATGGCGCTGACTCCTAAAGAGCTTCCGTACTGATCCTATCTGGGGAAAGAATATAGATAGCATGGGCTACTTTTCTTTTGGGGTCATGTTTGAGTTAGTTTGCTCTGTTGCGCCATGACTGTGGCTCTCATGTAGCATTTACCACTTTGCCTAAACTTTCTGTAAGTTATAGGCATATAGCAGGTACTTAGAGTGGTTTTTATCATTAATACATTTTTGAAGCACATTTGTAGACTTGGACAGAAAAGGCTAACGTACT
>VBSM01001562.1:2435631-2460184 GCA_008086735.1 Cheirogaleus medius
ACACTTTTGTAATGGGACAAATGTGACTGTTCGGATGGTTCCCACAAGGGCCTTTCGAAATATATTCGTATTCTCTCTTTCCCTCTCTGGGAGGTAAGGGGGCAGCTTAAGTATGTGGGGGAAGTAATTGAGCAACTCCTCCACTGGCGAGGAGGGTCTGCCAAGGGCTGAGGTCTTCCTCTGCATTCCTTTGCCCGGGCCAGATGGGGAGGGGCGTAGTGCCAGGTGAGATGCAATTAGCCCTGGGAGCTGCAGGGTTTGGTTCTTGAGCGTCTCAGTCCAAGTGTAAACCAGAGTTAAGCCTCAGTGTGGTGCTGGATTAGAAAGAAACTATGGCTGAATGAAAGGTCAGGAGTGGATTCTGGGGCCTGCCTGACCCTCTGTGATTATTAACAGACTCCTTCATTAGGAGCAGTCTGCTAAGAAATAACCCTTGACATAGATTTTAAAGGAGCTCTCCGCATCATGCTTGAGCTGTGAATTATTGGGTGTAATTAACACTTGGTGTGGAGGGGAAGGAGTAAGGAATCCTCAGCCCCTGGTTTTAGAGGAAGGGACAATCCAGTCTTTGGATTGCCAGGACGCTTGTTTTGTTCTTTTCCTCCCCTGCTGCCCAGCCTTCTGGCTGCATTACTGCTCATTCGCCTCTTTGTTAGAGGAAGAAACAAAAGGAGTTCAAATTCAATGTCTAGTTTTGCTTCTGGGTTAGTAGCTTTTGCTGAAGATTAGCTGGGTGAGTTAGGAGTGGGGAAAGTAAAGATCTGGCCTGTTTGGGTTATGGTCTGGTTTGGATTTTCTGCCACTCGGTCCCTTGCACTCTGTCTCTGCGAGGGTAGAGCCACCAGGAGCAGAAAGTGAAAAGGGAGATTCTGTGTAACAGAAAGACAAAGGCTGAGAGCCTGATTGGAAACAATGCGTGCCCAAAATGTGCTCTTATGTAGTCAAGAATATGGTTTCAAGGACATGAAAAATGAGGATAATGAAATGAAAAACACATTAGAAAGCTTAAACAGATCAGGCACTGTGTTGAAGAGAAAATGAAAAAGTATTAGATTTGGGTATTTTCTTTGCAGTTGGGAAAAGGATAGGCAATAAAATGATAAAGATGGCTAATTTGCATTATTTTTTTTTCTCTTGTATTAAATTTAAGACTGTAGACTTCCCACTAGTTCTTTGGAAACACCTAGGTGATAATCCTCACACGTCAAGTTGAAAATATCTCTCTTTGGGTGAGTGTAATGTTTCACTTGAGAAAGAACTGTTAAAATCCTGCCAGATCACAGGCAACAAATAGGGTGTAAAAAGCACAGGAAAAGCTCATCTTCAACTGAAAGAATTTTTGAGCCTATGTCAGGTTGCAAAGTTTGTCTTATTCCTGCAGGCATCGGAGAATATTTGCTACATTGCTGGCTTGCTGTGAAAGAATACAGGCCGATAAGGGACCCTGGGAGCTCTTCATTAAGCTCATGCTCCAAGTCTTCAAGGGCCACTGAATGATTGGACCCTTGATCAACAGGCATGAGGAAGGGACCTAGGGTGACTGTTAGTGCCATTGAATTGGTCAGAGAAAGGACCAAAGAAGGGGCAGGGACCCCGGAGGAAAGCACTCTCCCTGTAGCTGTTCCTACTCCTGAAGCAGTGCCGCTCCAGGGCCAGGGAAAACCCTATGGAGATACCTTCCTTTGCAATGCAGATGTGATTGAGAGGGTCCCCAGCCTTTGTGGGGAGTCCCTGGACCGAAGAAGATGCTGTTCCACATCGAAGGCCTGGTGATGTTCAAAGCCTGCCTCAGGTTTTCTCATATCATGAAAGTCCCTGGAACTGAGAGGCAGCTCTCCTTTTGTGCAGAAGGCTGAGAAGGGAGGTCAGGAGGGGAAGGGGGAGGGGAAACTCAGCACCAGAAGGGAGACAGAGAAGAAAAAAACGAAGCAGACGGAAAGTGCACTTAAAAGGGGTGGGGGGTGGGGTGGTTGGCTACTTAAAAGGCAGAGGAACAAGGCCTCGGGGAGAAAAGGCAAATAAAGAAGGAAATAGAATCAAATCAGATGAAGTCCTTTTAGGGAAAGGATGGCGTTAACAAAACAAATAAATCAACAAAGAATGAGGGAAAGCACTGATGAAACCACCAGAGGAAAGTTCCAGCAAGTGCACAGGAGAGAGGAAAGCTCATGTGTTTGAAATGATAATCCAGAGTCATCTCCCCATCTCAGGGTCCTTAACTTTAATCATATCTGCAAAGTCCCTGTTGCCATGTAAGGTAACATATTCACAGGTGCTGGAGATTGGGATGTGGATATCTTTGGGGGCCATTCTGCCTACCAGAAAAGGAGAGCTTAATCCTTTCTGCTGTGCCTGTGGCTCTCTAACTCAGGTGAATGGGCCTCAAATTGATTTTCCTTTGATTTTTATACCACTGCCATAACTGCTAGACAGCCCCATTTGATATGTTATTCCTTGACTCAGAACTGCTCCTTGGCCAGGCACTCAGGTAACTCCACTAGTGGGGAAGGATCCTTCATCGCCCCTTCTTATTTGTGTTCTGGTTGGATGTGTTTACTCGCCATTGCTGTCCATCACCCTTTCCTTCCAAACCAGAACACCCTCCTCTCGTATTTCTGCCCATCCTTCCTATGAAATCCTATGACAGGGACCATCTTCACTCCACATTTGGAGTTTATCAAAATTCTCAAGTACTGTCGTTTAATGGTCATGCAATGCATTAGCTCTTTCCACTGACACTAGCCGTCCTAAAATTTGCACGTGAGAGAGTCAGTCTTGCGATGCTGATTGCATGGTCTGAGATAGGGCCTAGAAGCTGGGCATGAAACAGACTCTGTAGGTGCTGCTGATACAGGTGGCTCCTTGAGGGAGGATGAGTGATCTTTCCATTCAGAGTGATAGGCATCGTGCTTTGCATGTGGGTGGAGATTATTATATTTTTGAGAAATGAATATCAGTTTACTGAAGGCAAGTTTCAAACTAGAGAGAAACAATCTCTTGGAGAAAATGTGTGATGCAGTTCAGGGCACCAAACCGTGCACCATCTTTTTGGAGCCAGCTGTTGAGTCGTAAAAATTCAAAGGTGGACACAGAGCCAGTCTGTGTCGCTGGGTGGGCATGGTAAGACAAACAGTACGATTGAGATTTGGGAATAAACATTATGATGGCGAAATCACCATGCCTCTAGATTTACTTTTTATGTTTACTTTCTCTATGTTTCCGGAACCTAATGTGAAGTATTAAAAGGAGAAATTTCGTTGTGGAAAAGACTTGAAAAAAGGGAAGATAGCTAATTCTTGAGAACATGCAGAGGGAACTGTATGCATTCAGTGCTCATTGTGATAATTAGTTCTTGATGACTGGAATGCAAAGAATACCCAAAAATCTGAATTCCTACTGAACCAAGCATTTTTGGAATGAGGCCTTTCATGAATATGCCATGATTTTGATTTCTGCTTTTGTTAAGATTGCAATGGAGTCTTTGTTATTTTACATTATTTTCTAGATTCCCTGAAGAGTTTAAGTCCAAATGATTGGATTAATTTTACAAAATTGATTTTTGCCTTTTTACATTTTTGGGGGATCTTATGGCATAAAATAAAACTTTATTAATAGACTTCTAAAGCAAAACATTTTTTGTTTGAATTTTGTACTTTTTATTACTTTTTGTATCAGCTTTATGTAGAAAAGGAAGACATCTATTTTCATTGAGAGAGCTTTAAATAACTATTTCAGAGTCCCTATTATAATGGGATTCTACCTATTACAAATAAAGGAATTTAATCTGGGCCAGAAGTGGAGGTGTTAAAAATAACAGATGTTAACTCTGTGAATATACTAAAAACTATGAATTGTATACTTTAAGTGGGTGCATTGTATGGTATGTGAAATATATCTCAATACAGCTGCTAAAAAAGTAAAACAAAACAAACCCAGATGTTTCTGTGAGCTGGAACCTGTCACAGTGGTGATACACTTGAATTGGAAATCACCAAAATTTCCATTTGAGGCCTTAGTGACCAAACAAATGCAGATATATTTTTTCATATTTTGTAGAAAGAAGAAGAGCTTATTATAAGATAAATTGTGCTAGGCACTTTAATAACAGTGGTTGATTCAATTTAAGCCAGTTCTCTATGTGCCCGTTAAATATAAACATTCTATAAATCAAGTAAGCTGTGAAAATTCATGTTCTTTTTTCAGTGGGCTTATTTGTATATCTAGTGGGCATATTATCTTCAGCTGGTAGTAAGGTTCTATGATGCTATCTGGTTGAAGTAACCCAAATGGAACTAATAGGGACAAAGAATAGCATGTTCTATGCATGCAGAGCTAAATTGAATTATTGATAATTAATGTACTTATTTAGTTTCAAACGTTTGAATTTTTTTTTAGCGGCCATTGTGTGATACAATGTCCTGCCAGATAAAATGAAATGAAAGACTGAAGGAAATTACCATCAAAGGATAAGAGAAAAGTATTATGATCCTTGCCTTCAAAGAATCGATAATTGGAACAGAGCTTATACAATAGAAATATTATGTGAACTACATAATTAATTGTAAGTTTCCCAGTAGCCATATTAAAAGATAAAAAGAAAGAGGTTTGAAAGTATTTTTAATAATATATTCTATTTAACCCAACATATCAAAAATATTATTTTAACATGTAATCAATATAAAGATTGCTAATGAGATATTTTACATTCTTTTTTACATACAGTCTTCAAAATCTGGTGTATGACTTACTCCTAAAGCACATCTCAATTTGACGCTGAATTTTCATTGGAAACACATGATCTGTATTAGATTATAAATTGTAGAGCTGAAAAAGTTGATTGAAATACCAGATTTGTTCCAGATATACGTAAAAGTTTTTCAATAACGCAAACATCTTTTTTTAAAGTTTGAATTAAAAATTAATTAAAATTAATGTTAAAAATTTAGTCCCTCAATCAACTCTAACCATATTTCATGTCTGAGTAGCCCCATGTGGCTGGCGGCTACTGTATTGAACAGCACAGATTTGGATGTTGAGATAAGACTTTTGTGTCTTTAATGCTTAAATAAGGTGACGTGTAATAACAGAATGAATTCCTGTGCGTTTGTATAAGATAATTAAGAGGTATGGGCTAGAGCGGTGCTGTTTAATAGAACTTTCTGTGATGAAAATGTTCTACGTTGGCACAGCCCAGTAAGGTGGTCACTAGCCCCATGTAGCCGTTGAACACTTGAAATATGTCCAGCCAGGAACTACATTTTAACTTTGTGTAATCCAAATGTAAATAGTCACAGAGGACTATTGGCTATTGTGCTGGACTAGAGTCTCATCCAGGAGCCACAATTTGAATTAGCACCGGCAGTGAGAAAAGGAGAAGATGTTATTATCGAGTGGGGAATAGCATAGACCAGTGGTTTCCAAACATGATTGCACGTTGGAATTACAGGGGGATTTTTAAAAAAATGCCTGACCGCCACTACCACACGGTCTGATTTAATTGATGGGGGGCGACCTAGACATTTGGATTTTACAAAGCTCTCCAGGTGAGTCTAATGTATAGCAAATTTGGGAACATATCTGCACTCATTATAAATTTTCCACAAATCTGTTTTCTCACTATTCATATCATAGATAATTTGCTAGGAACAAGCACAAATAAAGAAGGCACCAAAGCAGAACCTTGTGTTTTCTGGGTTCCTAAGACTATTAAATATATACTCTTATTTGATCCTAACTCCGTGTATTAGATGAAATAGAAATGATCCCACTTGGCTAATAAAAAGACAGATTTGGAGGTTAGTTGACTTGCTGATGGTCACATAGCTGGGGGGAGGGGAGGTGATGGAGTCTTGTCTTAAACCTGGCTCTCATGTTTCTGCCACCACATAAGCAGAGAAATATAGAGTATCCAGCTTCCTCCAATTCGTGGCTTGTTTTCTCTCTCTTCATAATAGAGCCCTTGTGCTTGGATTTGTAAAGAATGTTTCTTTTGATATTTAGGGGGAAAAAATCTCATTAACAATTGGATGTTTGTAGTCCAACAGATTCATGATCCTCTAAAGAGCACAGTGCTGGGTGTGAGGAGTTCTCTGCTCTCTTCCTGGTACAACATATGATCTCGGTGACCTTGAGTTTGCCAGTTAGCACATCAGATTTCTGGCTGTTAGAATGGGAGTTATCAAACCTGCCTGTCCTGTAACTTAAAGGATTGTTGTGGGGGGAAAAAAATGTCATTGCCCTGGAATAGAGACCAACATTTATACCAATACAAATTGTCCTTGCTCCTGAAATACTTATGAGAGCACCATGTTGTTTTGTTTACCTGTCTTTAAATAATAATTAAAGCATCGAGCACTTTTCATATGCCAGGCATGAATTAACTCAACCCTCATTTCAGCCCCAGGAGATAGGGCTTATTACCTCTTTCTTACTGATGAAGAAATCGAGGTTCAGTGACTTGCTGAACGTTGCACATCTTATTAGAGCTGGAATTAGAACCAAGGTGGTTTTGCTTCAAAGCCTGTGGTAATATCTGCTCCAGAGAACTCGATCATACCCTTACAGCCCAAGTGCAATTTGCCTTTAATAGAGTGTCTACTATACTCTGTGTTACCGATACCAAGGGGTAGCAAGATTTCATTAGTGACTTTGAAGTTCCCCACTTAGACTTGAAATAAATGGTGGATATTTCCTCAGTCTTAGATAAAATAAAAGCATCTTCAGAAGAGTGTCGAGATTGCTATGCAAAGGCAGCTTTTAGACACACTCCTCTCTCCCCCTCCGCTGGCTTTTTCTAATAAGGATCCTAGGTTGCCTCAGCCGGAATTTAACTTGAAATGAACTATTTAATAACTAATTGAATGTTGTTTTTTATTTTCCCTGACTCCTGCCCCTTGGAGAAAACATTTTAAACCTAGAATAGGTATTTGCCTTGTTTGATAGTTAATTTTAAAATGTGTGTCCTCCTCTTTTGCTCTTCTGTGAGTCCCAACAAACAGAATGGTGGGTCCTTTTGTTATTCTTAACTCATTTGGCTAGGTTTAAACATGCTCTTTTTTTTAAAGCCTTATTTTTCTAAAAGCTCCATGTAGACATTGCGTGTTTGGCTCCCATTCTCTAGGGTGTGATAGTTTTCAAGGTCTCCCTAGCTCCCTGGGTATGTATCTCTTGATGAACTGAACTTTGTCCACTCCGGTGAAATGGGGGGAAAAGGGAGCAGAACACTTTCAAGAGGGTTTCTCCTGGCATTTGCCTGTGGATGAACTCTTGTAATTTCCATTTCCCTGTCATTGCCCCAGAGGATAAGCTTGGATGTTAGCGTAGATTAGACTGAGTATAAAATGAGTTAGCACAAGTGAAGTAGAAACAGAGCAGGTCTATGAGGAGGAGGTTCAAACGCTCAATCCTCTCTTTCCGTAAGGTTGAGAGCATTTCCCTCAGAGCCTCTCTGGGAATGCCTGTCCCGTTTCTTAGAGAAATAAGCTACTGTGTGTGCATGCCGTTGCTGTTTATGCATTGACATTTGTGCATTTGTGTTTGACATTTGTGCTCAGCAAAGTGGACGGTTCTGTGAGGGATACCAAAAAATCACCCTGATCTCTGGCCCCGGATGTTTATGGAGACAGGGAGAAGCCCTTATTTGCTAGACATTCATCTAGCTCCCCTCTGCTAGGCACAAGGTGCACAAAGATTTAAAAAGAGCCGTGAGTGCTACCTTCTTGGCTTACAGCTTAGTAGGGAACTCAGCCGTGACTTGTAATACAGTGTGATCAGTACTACCATGGAAGCACGGACAAGAAATAGAGCTCACAGCCCTGAGTGTGAGTGGTAAACTCCACCAGCGAAGTCAGGGAGGCTTCATAGAGAAGTGTAGCCAAGCAGAGTTTTGAAAAGGTTGCCTCTCAAACTAGTGAGACTGGGAATTTTTGTGGGCAAGAACACCCTGTGCAGGCAGGGCGTGGTGGCTCACGCCTGTAATCTTAGCACTTTGGGAGGCCGAGGCGGGTGGTTTGCTTAAGGTCAGGAGTTCGAAAGCAGTTTGAGCAAGAGCAAGACCCCGTCTCTACTAAAAATAGAAAGAAATTAATTGGCCAACTAAAAATACATAGATAAAATTAGCCAGGCATGGTGGCGCATGCCTGTAGTCCAAGGTACTCGGGAGGCTGAGGCAGGAGGATCGCTTGAGCCCAGGAGTTTGAGGTTGCTGGCCCGGGCAACAGAGTGAGACTCTGTCTCTCTCTCTCTCTCACACATACACACACGCACACACACACACACAAAACAAAAAACACCCTGTGCAAAGCACTGAGGTACAAAACAGCCTGGCTTATTGGAGAATGTTCTACAAGAGTAGTTTAAGACCTAAATTAAGTACCGTTTTGTGTGTTGTAGGCAGTAGGTTCAGAGGAGCCCAAGAACAGGAAGGCTGAACTAGCTAGATTTGGAAATACTCTGCTGGGATGTTCCTGGTCAGCAGGCTACTTGGGCAAAGTGGTTAAAGTGGAAAAAAGGCACAGGGAAAAAGTCCAGGGAGGTAAGGGAAGAGACTTGGGTATGAGTCCCAGTACAGTGCTATATTTTAATTGTTTTTGCTCCTGTTTCTTTAAGGATACATTGCACGTAAACCCCAGTAATTATTCCAGATTGTGACGGTGGATCTACCCCTCTCCCCGCTCAAGCTAAACAGTTGGTGTGAGTAGGGAACAGAAGGCTCAGAATTGTCAACTGGAAGTACTTGCTTTTCTTTAGAGAGATCAGGTTTCTTCCATGGGAGAATGATGTCAACATACTTATCTTAGTGCCCTGCCTCCAGGACACTGGTGGCCTTGTACCCAGAGCAAAGGAAAGGGCTTCTCTAGAATTTCCTTTCTGCTTTGGAAACATACAGACGTGATAGTGAGAATATCCCTTCTGAAGGTGCCGGTTTATGCTGGGGGTGAGAGTTTGTGTCAGGGCCCAGAAATGATTGCTGGAAAGAAAGGTTGCTAAATGGAGAACTGAGGTTGGTTATTTTAAAGAAGCAACTGAGTGTTGTGGAAAAAAAGCATTGGACTAGGATTCTGGACATGTGAGTTCTCATCCTGGTTTTACCCTAACTAACAATGTAACCTTGATCATTCTGAGCAGTAATTTCCTAATAGGCAAATAAGGAAAATAATGTTGGAAGACTTAAAAGAACGTATACATAGGCCGGGTAAACCATATAGTACTTTACAGTGTGAGGACTGCCTGAACCTCTTCATTTGGCCCATCTGTGTGTGACTTCCTGCCTGCCACCAGGGAGGAGACACTCCTGATGGGTCTGGGCTGGACCTGCCTGGAGGCGACTCACTGGGGTTCTACAAACCCCTTATCTTTGAATAAAACATTTTTCACTACTTGTAAAACTTATTTTTTTTAGTTTATTTTCTCTTTAATTTTTTTTTTTTTTTTTTTAAAAGAGACAGGTCCTCGCTCTGTTGCCCAGGCTGGAGTGCAGTGGCATCATCACAGCTCACTGCAACCTTGAACTCCTGGGCTCAAGCAATCCTCCCGTCTCAGGCTCCTGAATAGCTGAGACTATAGTCACACACCACTATAGTCGGCTAATTTTTTATTTTATTTTTTTACAGACAGGGTCTTGCTATATTGCCCAGGCTAGTCGTGAACTCCTGGCTTCACTCAATCCTCTTGCCTCAGCCTCCCCGAGTGCTGGGATTAAAGGCGTGAGCCATCGTGCCCAGCCAAGGTTTTCTTAAACTGAGATGATTTTGAAGAAGTGTCTGGAATTTTCTTCTTTCTCCGTTAACCCCTTATCATTTCAGTTGGTGGTAGATGTAATGTTGGATCTGAGTAATCAAATTACAACTGAGTAATTACAACTGAGTAGTTGTAATGTTTGGATCTGAGTAATCAAAATGAAAGTCTGGCTAGCAACTGGGTTTGAAGAAGAGTTCAGCTGAAGTTATCTCATGAAAAGAAAATAGCAAAAGCCCACTCTGTTCACACTGGGCTTCCTTAAACCTCAGGTTTTTTAGTATGAAGGGCAGGGGGAAGAAGATAGTGGTGTAGACAGCCCTCTAAATGTGGTATTTATGAACTTATCCACCTTTGTATGTTACGGAGCAGGTCATCTTCCTCTCTCAACTGGATCTACAGACTCTCAGCAACTTCTGCAGCGCCCCTGATGTGCGGAAGTGGGGTGCCAGCAATCACAGCCATGGTTCTCTGTGGATTTTGGTTGGTGCTCTGAAGCTGCTGCTTCTCTTCCTGAGTAACAAATCTGCGTGGACTGTATCCCTGAAGTGTTGATGCCGTGGAGGGATTATTCCTTCTTCCTGCCCTCTCCAGCCTGGGAAGCCTCACTTACAGCCAGGGGGCTGAAGGAGGCAGGGCTATTCCTACAATGAGGCAAGCCTTCTGCTCTTGGCTTGCCTCACTGTTTCTTCCCAGGACTGCGCCACCTCACCTTAACCCTTGAGTACGCCCAGTGCCTGGGCAAAATCTCAGTTCTCTTTTCCAGCTGGTCATTTGGCTCTCTTGTTCCTACGATCTTGCTTGTTTACTATCCACCCCACCACCTCATTCCTTTTTCCTGGAAGTGCCAGCATGTTCCTCTACGTGCTGAACCTGTTCATCAGTAATTCCTGTTGGACTGTCATTCCTTTGGCAAACTGAAATGAAACACAAAAATCTCAAAATAGCTGTAACCAGACTCCTCAAACTTAATAAGTACCATATGTGCGTACACTAAGAATTTCCTTTGTCCCATTTGGTAACTGGTACTTCTCCCCACTTTCCTGCCTCTTCCCTTGGTCCCTGTTTCCTCCGAATGGACGGCTGGCAGACTTGTCCTGTGTGAGTGCTTCTGACTTGACCAGTGGCTCATGCCTGTGTAGTTGTGCTGCATCTTTCTGAATGCCGTGCACCCTATTGCATCGCATGCACTGTTTAAAGAACTGTCTTGTATTATTTTGTTTGTGGAAGGTGTCCATGGCATAGAGTTAATTCTGCTTGGCATCTTCATAGTGAGCTAGTTCTTACCAGTGTGTGCACGGCATGTGCCTGTGTGTATACAGTAGGTTTTACCATGCAGCTCTTCTTCCTTCTGAGAGCAGGCCTGGTCAACTGTTGATGCAAAGCCAATGGCATTTGTTTATTGAGCTTTTAATGTGTGCCAGGCACTGTGTGCAAAGCTAGACACGTGTTAGGTCATTTAATCATCAAAATGATGTGGCTAGGTGTAGGTACCATTATCACCATCACCCCGTTTTACCAGCTAAGGCATGGGGGGAGGTTAAAGTACTTGCTAAGTGATCAGAGGATCCGGATTTTCAAGGCAGAGCTTATGCTCTTACCCGTTTCTCAACTGTTGCTAAATTGCTAAGCCACATTATTCCAGAAATTGATTTAGCCCCTGAATGAGAAAGCTTAGAATGCGTAGTCATGGCTTCACTTTAACAGTGATACTTTTATTTGAGGGATTCTGAAGAATTCTAACTTTATTACATCCCTTGAGGCCTTTGATTAGGAAACGAATTTCCCTGGTACATAATTAAATTCCGGCCTTGTTTCCTCAGAAGTTAGTGAGCTTCACCGTCCGATACAGGAACCACTAGCCTGTGTGGCTATGAAGCACTTGAGATGTGGCTAGTGTAACCCAGGAGCAAGCATTTTAATTTTATTTCATTTTAATTAAAATTTTTAAAAAGATGGTCAGTTATTGGAAAACTTTTTTGTGTGTTTGGAACAACTTGGGTATATGTGAACTTGTTCTTTTAACTGTTTATTTTGGGAACTCTAAACCTAAATCAAGTGTATTTGAGAAAATTTAGCATGTGAATTGGAAGTATAAAATACACAGGATTTCGAAAGCTTATTTTGAGATCTTTTTTCCTATTATCAGTAATGATTTTATGTTACATGTTGAAATGATGTACCTTATTGAAACCAATAAATCTAAAATATTATTGTAATCAGTAGTTTCAGTTCTTTTTACTTTTTAATGTAGCTACTAGAAAATTTAATTCTGTAGGTGACTCACATTAATAATTCTTTCAGATAGTACTGTTCTGGAGCATAGAAGTGAACACTTCCCTATAGAACAATACCTTGCTAAATCAGGTGCTCAAAAGATAATTGTTGAATAGGTGATTTGGGGATGGGAGCTGACTAGGAAAACTGATTCAGTAGGAAGAGCTAATGGAATCTGATTACCTTTGTTGAAATTGGTATTTATTTTAGGATATAAATGAAGTAATAATTATGCATAATAGACTTGGCATAATGTACACAATGCTTTATAGCCCTTTCAGTAAATTATCACTTTGAATCTTATGTGATAAAATGAAAGTGTAGAAAATTAACATGAGCCACTCACTCTCTTGTTCAGGATGAGTTTCCTGTTTCTGCGGTGAGCTGGATTACACTGGCGTTCTTGATTGGTTTTTCTTCTCTTTGGGGGGAATTTGCAATTAAATATATGAAGCCCTCTGGGACCACCCAGCCTCCTCTGCCTTTTCACCTGCTGCCCAGCAGTTCTCTTGTGATCCGAGAACCCGACATGTACGTGTTTCAGCTCTACTTGCCATCATGAGTGACACCTGTGTGCTTCTCGAATCGGAATTGTGTCTGTATTGCCCTGGGACTCTGCACACTGAGAAGTGACACATAGCTATTGTCATCACCCCTCCTCATTATCCAGAGACCTCTGACAACTCTAGCTGCCTTGGCTAGTATTTCTTTTTCTACATGCTCCCTAAATATTTGTACACCCCCAGAGCTACACATTTCTTCTGAATCATGTCATTTCTTTGTCATTCTGCATGCTTCCAGAGCTTTCCCTCACACCATCAGGACTTCAGCTCCCTCTTGCATGGGGTACCCAGTGGTTGTCATACTGGGGTGGGAATGCTGAACCTCATGTGTCCTTACACTTGGAGGGGCCAAAGGATTTAATATTCTATCCTGAACTGATTATGCAGTTAAGAGTCAGGAAGTACACGTGTTCTTCTACTATATATTATTGTTTTGGTTATAATCTTTTTAAAAAAATGTCTCAGTTCTTTAGTTCCCCCTTTGTAAAATGGGAGCAGTATTTATATCCTAAGGGTATCCTGAAGAAGCATTATGCCATCATGAAGAAATGCAAATCTATGATGTCTCACGTTTGGCTGTGTACTGCAATTCAGATTAGTTACCTGCTATTGGATTTGAAATGGTACATTAAACTGAAACACTGTATTTACTAATGGGAGGAATTTATTCCCACTAAAGCTTTTAACAAGTGAATATCTTAAGTGTATATTTTTCTTCTTTCCTGCCCATACCATCCCCACTTTGTGTTTATAGTATTACTTTAAAAGTTTCCAACAGATTTGAATAACTTTTAGCTTAAAAGATAGTCTTTTTTCTCCCTCCCTCTTACAAAGGACAAAAGTGAATATTTTAGAAGTAGGTGGTATTTGAGTCAGAACATTGCAATGTTCAGGGCATACATGTAGGGAATAGAAAGACCTGGTTCTGGTTCTGTTTCTGCCTATTAAATTGAGTAATTGCTTAATAAATGTTAACCATTATTATTGACTATCTTCTTAGAACATCGTTTGGAAGATTTAGGTGAAAGTATTTGGAAGGTTGCTGCCTATGGTTTGTCAATGGCAGTTGACAACCAAGACATGGTTCTTAGGTCTTGGGAAAGTAGAAAAAGAGCTGATAAAGATGAAAGGCTCATCTGTAGAGGGATATAGAAAGTTCCTTTCTTGTAGATTACAGAATGACTGTAGATGATATACTCTGTAAGAGAAAAATATGCCTAATCAACCCATTTCCCCTTATGTCCGTAATTAGTACATAGTCCCAATAATGAAGGTTTATAATATATTAATAATTTTTATCAGTCCCACTTCTAGATTCCATTTGTAGGCTTAATTCCCAATCATAGATGCAGGATTTGAATTGTGTTAGGGGATCAAAGTGATTGTAATGGTGATATACAGTTCCTGGAAGGAGTGAATCATATGTTCTGCTTATCACATGAATGGGTGAGCCAAGAATTCAGTTATTAATAGCTAATTTAACATCTACTCAGAGAAACTATAAGGGAGTAAATACAATTCTCATTTGAAAGTGGGAGCAGAGCAGGAACTTCATAGTTGTATGCTCTTTTAATAAAGGCTATTTGTTTTTTTTAAAAAGGAGGATTGGCCTCCTACCACCAGTTAACTGTCTTTTCTCTTCATTTCTCTTGGTATGACCAAGCCCTGTTCTGTGGAAGTGTTAGAGAATGCTTGGCTTCACATAAGAGACCTCCCTTTCATGTCTAAAGAGGCAAGGAATGTAATTTTAGGTTGTTTGGAAGATCTAATTTTCAAAGCTATGCCGTTTAAAAAAAAAAAAAAAGCAGAAAAGTCCTGTAGGCTGTCGTTTTCTTAGTTTTATCTGAGCTGGCCTTACATTTTGCCCTTTGTACTGTTTGAACAGCCAAGGAATATTAGTTTAACTCCCCTGGCAATTTGGGACCACATTTTGTCTTTTGGAAAATGCATTTACAAATCAGGTTTTTATAAAACCTGTTCAGCTTTTCATTTTGATCCTCTGAGGAGTGAGAGGCTGTTTAGATTGAGCGAGTAAGATATATTTATTCTTTTGGACAAAGAAAGTTAAATTATTTACCAGAAAGCTCTTTAGTTTCCTGTACCTAGCTCTTGACTGCAGGGTGCCTTTAAAAAGCAGGGGACAAAAATAAGCAAAAGAATGAAGTCTCAGTATAGTGCACATGGGGGTGGTTCTGTAGCAGCCCCGCTCCAGAGCTGGAGCCAACATTTGTTTCCTTGTGGTTAGATTTAGAAACTTTTAACCCTGCCTTCTCACACTCCCCGAACTTTATAAATAGAAATCTTGTCATACACTAGATCACTTGGAGGCCTGTTATGAGTTAGTTTAGGGTTCTGATGATGATGATGTCGGGAAAATAGTGTTCTTTGCTTGCAACATTGCCAAGACTTTTCTTTGAGACGGAGTCTACCTTGGCATGTATTTTCACCCAACATTTCTTAAATTTGGCTGCATAATGGATGCTGTTGGGGGTGGGGGAGGCTCTTGAAAATTCTGAGTACCAGGCTGTACTCTTGTGAGATTAAATCACAGTCTCAGGAGTAGGACCCAGACGGCAGTATTTCTTATAGCCCCTGGGGATTCCAGCATTCAGGCAACACTGGGAAGGAGTGGTCACATCTGCACTCTAATCAAAGACTGGCTTATGCATTGGCCACAAGAAGAAGAAAAGAAGCTTCCTTTCAAATGCAAAGTGACAGTATAATAGGAATGTACTTATGATATTATGATCTAGCAGAGTGATTTCATTGCTTCCATTAATCTAGTCTCTCTACATTATAATAGCAGAGGCTTTATGAACCGGACATATGATAATTTTCCTTTATGGAAATAGAAACCTCCCAATGGTGTACTGAAGCATCTTTTAGGTACCTTGAGGAGATAGTACCTTCTTATTACCGTTAATAAATGATCAACAGGTTCTCGATGTCCAGTTAGTGTATGTGAAATGACTTCAGTCACTTTTGTCTCAATTTGTGCAGGTCCACAACCCTGTATTAGTATTTCTGATTGGAAAGCTTCAAAAAAAGAATTTTTCTTTCAAAGTAACTCATTTGGTGGGCATTGCCTAGCCAGACCTGAGCTCACCTGGCAGCCAACCCGGCCTCAGCTAAAGGGAAGCTACTGGCAGTCTTTATTTATCCCACTTAGCATGAATGTTTGTGTTTGGCTACAGAAATCCTAATTTTATGGGATGCTGCCCCAGATACGACTGTATTAAAGAAAACATGATATAGGCATTATGTTTACTGTCTTTCCAGATTCCAAAAGCATCGTGAATTCTGAAAGACAACTGGCTCTAAGTGGATCAGATAAGGGATTGTGGACCTGTCATCGTTAGGCCAGTTCCAGGGTCCCATTTACAATCACACAGTTGGCCTCTGCATTCCAGCTCTGCCATTGTCTAACCTTGGACAAGCTACTTGAATTTTGTGAGCCTTAGTTTTCCATCTGTAAAGTGATGTGAATGATGGTATCTGCTTTAAGAGCTATTGTGAGGATTAAGAGAAATAATGTACATAGAGTGTTTTAAAAATAGAAGTTTAAGGAAGTTGCAAATACCACAAGGTCTTCCTTTGGGCACTATCCTGGCACATGGTGCACATGGAGGAGCCCTCAAATATAGGTTCCTTGTAGATGGGGGTCCACTGTGTATTATAGTGATACACATACAATGTTGTGTTTTTCAAGCTGTGTCTGAAGATTGGGTCCTAGAATCTATTTAGTAGGTTGTGATCTTGTAAACCACTTTATATAGAAAATATAGGAATAGAATAAAGTGTGCATTGCATCAAGTAAAGGTGATTTTTGTATGAATTATTTTATACTTGCACATTTATATTAATATGTTTATGTTCTGAGTCACAATCCTTGCATTGTGGGAGTGGCAAGTAAAAAGGATTGAGGAATAGATTTTTATTAATGGAAAAATGCTTCTGTTCACTCTTTCCAGGGAGCACAGTTCCCAAGCAGTTTTTAGTGGTCTGCTTATTTTTAGTGTACCGAGGTGGTCTAATACACACGTAATAACACACGTGGTGATTTAGAGAATTGAGAAAATTATAAAAGTTCCTTTTGGTTATACTATCCCAAAAATGATGGCTAAAGATTTCATTTTGATTCGAATGATCTGAATAGTTGCCTTTCTTCTTTATTTCATATTGCATATGTAGAACCAGTATTGAAAAGTCTTTAGAGAAAATATTGACAATACCTTTCTGCCAGGAAACTCTTACGTAAGAAAGGCATATACTAAATTTCTTGAACCATGTAATATTTGTATGGTTTATCACATTTGGTATTTTCTGCTCCTCTGGAGTTTGTTTAATCATAGGCCAAATTTATTTAACACTGAACCAAGGAAGTGATACATTAATTTGCTCTTGCTCCTTCTTGCTCACCTAATCAGTGTGGTGATCTTGTTCCTGTGCCTCTCTGACTAGCTCTGTGATTCACCGATGCTTTTTGTTTGAGTGTTGGCTGAAGAGAAGCCTTTTTTTTTTTTGAAAAGTTAAAAATTCCTTAATTTTTTATTCCTGGTACCACTACCACAATTTACAGGGCAATATACCTGATGTAATGAAAAGAAAAAGACAAAGCTACAACAGATAAAAGACCTCAGAAATGTACATCTAATTGACACTACATTGCACTGATCAATAGCTGTACTTTTTGCAAACTATGACAGTCCAGAACAAGAAGGGTTTCCTGTTTAAGCTGCAGTAACTTTTCTGACTATGGATCATCGTTCCTTCTGTGACAGATTTTTATAGTTCCTCTAATGCATTTGGGACGACTGTCTCAAAGTAACCTGCTGCTTTCCTGACAACTCCTTGCTCTTTCTCCTGGTAAGACTGTAGCCCTTTTCTGCTGTTTTTAGAACCTTCTGCTACTATATCCACCACTTCCACCACCACATCCATAACCACCACCATATGGACTGCCCGAGCTTCTTCCACCAAAACTGCCCCCTTTCATGGGTCCATAATTTGATTGCTGTTGTCCACTATAATTTCCAAAATCAGTATAGTTCCCACCCCCACCATAGTTACCACCTCCAATATTTCCTTCTTCATTGTAACCATCATATCCTCTTCCACCACCACCATATCCACCGCCTTGGTTTCCATATCCTGGTCCACCACCATAGCCCCCTCTACTATAACCAGGACCGCCGCCATAGTTGCCACCATCACCTCCTCCATAACTACCTCTGCTGCCACCACCTCTACCACCATAGCCTCCTCTTCCACCAAAATTTCCACCATGGCTAAAATCACCTCCACTACCTCCAAAGTTTCCTCCACAACCTATAAAAATTGCCAGATCCACCTCCCCGGCCTCTTTGCGATCCAGCAGACTGCATCTCTTGTTTAGAAAGGGCCTTTTCCACTTCACAATTATACCCATTAATAGTGTGCTATTTCTGAACAGCAGTTTTATCAACAGTATCATGATCATCAAAAGTTACAAAAGCAAATCTTCCCTTTTCCCACTCTGCCTGTCTTCCATATCTTCTATGGTTTCAATCTTGCCATACTTTTCAAAGTAGTCTCTCAAATTGCATTCTTCTGTATCTTCTTCAATACCACCAACAAAAATTTTCTTCACTGTTAGACGGGCACTAGGCTTTACAGAATCCTCCCTAGAAACAGCTCTCTTTGGTTCCACAACACGCCCATCAACCTTGTGTGGTCGAGCACACATTGCTGCATCCAACTCTTAACACAAGAGTAAGTTACAAAACCAGAGCTCCTAGAACATTTTGTTTGGGAGTGTCTCATTAACACACAATCTGTGAGTGTGCCCCATTTCTCAAAATGTTCTCTTAAACTATCATCTGTAGTTTTAAAGCTCAGACCACAAATAAACAGTTTTCTCAACTGCTCTGGTTCCTCTGGATCATGGCCCTCCATTTTGAGACCGGACTCGCCTCTTCCAACTCGAGTTCAATATGAAGAGAAATCTTTTTACTTTTAAATGTAAAGCATTTTAATTAAATGGAAAATGAGCTTCAGTAGCTTTATGTAACTAAGGTTCAATCAGCACTTCATATACATGTTTAGACTGATGCAGGGTGATTGATAACCATGGGGGCTTGAATGGACAGGGGGAGCCATGGAGCTTTTACTTTACAATTCTTTTATCTGATAGCTGGGCAGCAGAGGAAAACAGTCACAGAGCCATAGAAAGAGGTGTCATTGTTTTATTTATATCACTGAGTTGATTGCATGGATTTTGTCTCTTTGGAGCCTATATAACATAGTGAATGGAATGGAAAATTGAAGTTTCACCCCTATAGCTTACTCTCCAAATTCCAAGTGATTGTGGTCAAGTCATTGAATCTTCTGAAACCTGTTTGCTTATCTAGAAATTGAGGAAAATGCACGTGCAGAACTTACCTTGAAGAATTATGTGAAAATGAGTGAAATAAGTGTGTGAAACTATTTTTGGAAACTACTAGTTGCTATTCAAATGTAAAAACGCATGATGATAGAATACTGGAAAACTTCTGAGCATAGGATCTGTATCTGTTTCATCTTTGGACCCGTAAAATACAACTAACGTAATGCCTTGTGGCACTTCAGTAAATCCTGGAAGTTAGTTTAACCTCTAAATGCTGTTAGGTTTTACCTGCCTTTTTAATATTTAGATGTGAACATTAAAGAAGATATTCAACCTCTTACACCGAGTTCTTCACACAGAAAGTGGAACTCACCAGTTATTAATGTGTATTTTGAAATTGCTAAAACAGTGTATTTTTTTTAACATTCTCACTACAAAAAAAATGACAAGTTGGTGAGGAGATGGAGATGTTAATTCACTTGATTTAATCTTTCTGTAATGTATACTTGCATCAAAACATCCCATTGTACCCCCCAAATACACACAATTATTTGTCAACAAAATTAAAATAGAAAATGGGACTTAATCTCAGATTTAGCACCTAGAGTGATTATGTATTTCTGATGAAGCCAGCCATCCCTTGAGTAGGGCACGTGGGGTGCCATGGTTTGGGCAGAAGTGGTCCTTGATGCATTCTATCTTATGAACACAATGGCGGTTCATTTCAAAATTTCTGTCTCAGATGGTATCCTGAGGACCCTATGAACAATGTCAACAATGTGGCTCCTTTCAGAGTCTTTGTTGGTAACTGGTTAAAATGTCCCAAGATTGCACTATTGTAGGAATGGCTCCAACTTAAAATATTAGCTGTATTTACTATTCATTAATATACTTTAGCCATTTGTGTATATTTTCTAGTTATTCCATAAAGGAAAAAGAAGTGGTACTCAAATTTTGTAGATGAGAGATAGTTTAATTGACCTATACGAGGTCATAAAGCTACTAAATAGTAGTCCTGACAAGACCCCTCCGCAGTAGGCTGAACACCCTGGATAAACCTGGTGTCTGACAAATATTTCTGGGGGTTTAAAAAACAATAATTATGCTGACTCTGCAGTCCTCACATCTGAGAAATAGAAGCTCATGGGAAGAGTTCTGGGCGGAGGGGTGAGTCCATTGTCAGTTAATTTGGGGGCAGAAAGTTCTATCTGAGAAGTTAGGATAATTGTTTGTGTAACATCTTGTTTACCTTCTCAAGCTTCAAAACAGAATTATAAACAGTATTTGGTTCCCAAAACATGAAAGTGCACCTGGTTAGAAACAAAAAGTATGGGAATGCTTCACTTTTCTGAAAAGATAGGGCTGGTAGCTTGAAACCTCCCTACTTAGAAAGCTGACTATAGAGATCAGGCATTTTAGTACAGTAAGCCATATCAGATATCTACTCCTTAAATCCATAGACACTTATTACATAAGAGCCTATTACTAGGCTCATCATTAGCCTTCATTTTCAGAACTGGAGTTTTCACTAGTAAATTCTGGAGTGGTGGTGGGAGCTTAAAGAAATACTTGTACAGACTCGGGAGTCTCTTAACTTCTTGGGTGCTCAGTTTCTTCATCTGTAAAATGAAGAGGTTGGGATTAGATGACCTTTGAAATATCTTCCCCCCCCCCCCAAACACCGGAAAACATGGTGTCCAGCCATCCCCTACTTGTTTCTTTGATTCTTTTTGGCTCTGCTTGCTATAGATCCTAGGTCATGACATCCGTGTCTCAGGATAAGCAGCAGGCAAGATGGGAGTCTCAAGAAGATTGTCTGTTGAAGGTTTTTGGTCTATTTGGAGCCTCTCAGGTTCTGGCCAACCCAAATAGGTGAGGTTCTTATATAATTTTGCACTGGCAAATCAAAACAAAACAAAACAGTGGAGGGAAGTAGAAGATAGATGTTGAGTATAGGTTGGACAGTAACAATATAAAAATGGTTTGGATTCTTTATAATTATGGTCTGACATGGTTCCAGTAAAGGTGTCTCTGGTTAAATGAGGTAAGACGTGGTGTGTATATATACACAAACTATGTACATGGAAACATAGCAGCTGCTATATTTAATGCCCCATGTTGCTTCATACCACTTGCAGTTTTCAGTGAGTCAGCACAGTCTGCTAAACCAAGCTTCAGGAGAGGTGAGCCCTCTTAAAAACTCATCTAAACACTATTATTGATAATTCACAAGTGCCACTTAAAAAAATTTTAAATAGCAGAACCTTTGTTGCCCAAACTAAAACTTATACAGAGAACCACAATATACAAAACAGTTAAAAGACAAACAGTTCAGTTTTCCTGGGCTCCCTTGGGGCCTCCAGTGGACTTTGGGTACTTCAGTTACATTGTTTGGAAAATTCTGATTGAAAAGTCTTTTAGTTATCATTGTAAAAAGGTAAAATATAACATGTAACAAAATTACAAAACACCATTCTATTATGTGATCTTTTTTGTTTGTTTGTTTTTATTAGAGTAACAACTAGTTCTCTTGATTGAAAATCATTTATGCTTAATGTTTGTTGAGTGGTCTGAAAAAAAAATCCACTGTATAAAGACTGATGTAGCCTGAGAGCTGAATTTTAGGAAGGTTTCTTGCCTTATAATGGCAGAAAAAGACAAGGATGAGTTTTACTAAAGAAGTTCATATAGACTAAGTTAAGTAGATTAAAACTTGTGGCCTGGTGAATTTCAAAGAAATATATATATATAAAAAAAGACTGCATATGCCTGATTATAAGGCAACCCCCGGATAAAGCAGTATATCCAAAAATCAATTTTGGATGTGTAAACTTTGTGGAATATCAAGGAAATAATTGAAAGTATGTTAATATGTTGTTACACATATAAAATATGAAACACAGTTAATTTAGAAAATCTGCATTTTCCCACTCTCAGTTAGCATGAAGCAGTTTTATTTAACTCTTTACATTCAACGCCAATGTCTTCATCACCAGAACCACTTTTTGGCTGCTCTACAGTTCCAAAGCACACCATCCTTTTTTTCCAGCTAAGTTTTTTAATATGACACTTTTTGAGTCTGTATAATATCAATTTTGCATTAACCCTCTGACGTTGTTTTTACATTTAAAATTGCATGGTGTCAAAAATAATTATTCCAAAAGAAGAAAAAGCTTAAGTATATTGGCTTTAAAAAGAACATAACAGGCTGATTGATGGATTCATGGCTGCTGTAGATTCGGTTTTTATTTTTGTATCTGCATTCTTCCCTTTTGCCATGTGAGTTATGTTGCTTGAGAGTGTATTTCCTGCTCCACTGATGTTTGGCTTGGCCTATAACCTATTTGGCCAAAGGATATAAACGAACGTGATGCAAGGGGATGCCTTTAATGCGATTGGTCTTTTGTACTCCTGTGGTTGTCATGAGGAAAACATATGCCCAAACTAGATGCCACCTCTTCAGCCTGGACTCCAGAAGGGGTCAGGGGGTGTAGCAGACCTGATCCATCCTTACCTTAGCGGGCAGGCTGCAAGTCTTTAAGATGCATCAGACAACAGCTATCTGTTGGCCTAGCTGATCTAATTTGACTACTAGAACTCAACAAATCTAGTAATAGTCCTCTTATTTTTCTTTTGTCTGAATTAGTAGAACTAGAAGGTTTGGATAATTTCTAGAGTAAAAATAACTTTGGGGGATAATGACCATCTACCAAGGATTCCTCAGGAACCTAGGATTCTTGACAGAAGGTATTTTCAAGAATGCAGTATACTTAGAAACCAGATGCATGCAGTGAAAAATGTATCACCAGCCTTGAGTGCACTGTTCATTATTCCAGTGAGACATCCAAGGGCCTGTGAAAAGAAGCCTAGTGTTTTCCTCTTCAGTGACTCATTTTTCAGTACAGTAGGAACAACATTTTGGCCTTCATTAGGCATAGTCTCAGTCTGTCTATACACATTCATTGGGTTTTGTAAGATGCACGCATATATATACACACGCACGTCCCATTTTATTCTGCAGATTTTAAGCGTATGTATGTGTTTGTGCATAGTCTGCCCCTCTGTTTTAAATTTCATGAACTCTCTTTATGGCTCTCTAAAGAAAACCAAGCAATACCTGTATAAAAAGTTCAGATTTATATTTATTTAAAAAAATTTCTAAGCAGAAGAGTTTGAGATAAAATATCTCTATTTATGTCTACATTTATTTACTGCTTACCTAGTTTACTAATGAGATTTAGATACCCAAAATAGATTATTTAACTGAAACCATCCAGGTTGTGCAATTTCTTCCTAAAGTACATTTAATTAATGGAATTTTAACCCACTCTTCTTTTATTATCCTTCATTTCTTTTCAAATGACTAACTTGATCATGGCTGTTACTGATAGCACTTTCAACAGCCCCAAACCCAAGATTTGGGCCTTTTAAATACTTTCTGTATCCTGGTTTCATATGAGACTCACATGGGGAGCTTTAAAAATATTGATACCCAGGCTCCTTCCTGGAGATTCTGATTTAATTAGTCTAGGGTGGGGCCCAGGCACTGTTTTGTTTTGTTTTTTTAAAAAACATTTCCCATGTGAGTCTAACTTGTAGTCAGAGTTGACAACCACTGACAGAGCTACAGCCTTTCTGTAAATTGTATTATTGAAATTAAGCAATTTAAAATAAAAATGGGTTTTACACGTAGGATTGTACAGTTAGGTCATCTCCAGTGTTCGGATTAACCTGATAATGTCAGATCTTCTAGGAAATTGGTGTCATGGTTGCAGATTTATCTCCTGTTTTTAATCTGCATTTAGACCATTCTTGGTAGGCTCATGAGGAAAATAAGTTGCATAAATAAAACCTTAATACTAGCCTGGGGATAACTACCTTCTTTTATGACTCCAGCCATTTAGGTAGAGCTTAAAGTTGCCTCTTAAATCACACTGCCTCAGTCAACTTTATGGAAACTGATTGAAATAGTGGTGAACTTTCCTCTGCCGTGGAGAGGAGCCCAGTGGATTTGCTCAGGTGACCTCAGTCACGCTGAGCACAGTAGAGCTTTGTTAAGAACCCAGAAGTCGGCAGTCTTACCTTTCTCTGCCAGATGCCTATGTAAATAGTCAATGACAGGTTGCTATAAAAGTTTCAAATACCTAAGTGAACACCAAGTTTTCAAAGGAAGAAATACAAAGCCTTTAGCATGTGTACTTTAAAAAAAAAACTTAAGTCCACAGAACTGGAACTGTGTATTTTCTTTTACCATATGAATCTTTTTTTAGAAGAGGAGAGGATTTTTTTTTCTTCCCCGGTGCCTAAATATTTACTTTTTGAATATATAGCCTAACTCCATAGACTCCATGAATTTCTTTCCCTTCATATCTGAAGGAGTGATAGTTGTTCCACTGGCCGGCAGGACTCATACTACTGGAACTGCTCACCATGGGATGCATAGTGTCTTTCCCATACAGTCACTCCTCTAGGATCCTTCTCAGCTTGCAGGGAAGTTTATGATCATTTCCTTAAGACTGGCTTTGGGTTTTGAGCATGAGGAGGTGTGCCTTTTGGATTTGAATTTTGGCTTTTCCACTTGATAGCTGAGTGACTGCGGTGGTTTTTTTTTTAA
>VBSM01001562.1:2469045-2483917 GCA_008086735.1 Cheirogaleus medius
TTTTTTTTTTTTTGCTTAGTCACTGCTTGTTTCTTCTGACACTAAATTTTTCCCAGGAAACCAAAGCAGGTCAGATATTGTTCCTTTACTTTGCTTTATTGAACTTCTGAACTGAAATTTGTTTTAACCGAGGAGCAGTCTTATGCATTGATGATAAAAAGGAAATAGCTGATGTATTAGTAGTTCTATTTTTCTTCCATATTACCTTGTTGTGTAAGATTATTTCATTGCTTTCTAACAATTTTCCATGGAAACAGTCAGTGAGAATTCTGTATCTACTACTGCCCATATGATGCCAGCCATAAGGGTGGGTAGAAAGAGTATATGTCTATTTCCCAGCCTTAAAGAATGTGTAATCTGGTTAGATCCCAAGAGGGACATGAGGAAGCAATGAATGATTAGGATTGGCAGTGTAAGAGTAAGTTTGAGATGGTAAGGTGCTGCCTGTAAGAGAGAGCTATAGGAATTTAAAGAAGCAAGAGATTATTGTGCCATTATGGAAAATGTTCTTGAGGAGGAGGAACTTGAGATGAGAGTTCAAACTGTTTTCTCACTGAACTTGTCCTTATTTTAGATTCAGCATTTCATAGGCTTCCAATTTAATATCTTTTTCCCCTTTACAAAATGAACTTCAGAATTCTGAAAATGATCTACTTCCTAAAAGGAAAGATATCAAGAGTCTCTTAAAACTCAGTTGTCCTAACTTTCTGGAAGGATGTGGTGCTGTGGAAAGGAACCAATCAAGATGCCAATAAAATGAGTGGCCTTGGTCAGTTTTCATTTGGGCTTGTAGGATAAGCCGGTGTTTAAGATCCTGCAATTTTTCTTATAAAACCATAAAAGCTCATTTCAGATATTACCAAACCATTTGGCTTATGTATCTTATTTGCTTAGTGAGTACATGAACTTGATTAAAAATAACAGAAAATATGTACACTGTTTGCCAGAAAATAAAGCCAGCAGCATTTCCTGGTGGATCCCTTTGAGCGGCCACCCCAAGAATGTGTGTCGCACGTGGTGAGGCAGACTGAGGCAGTGCCTCTCAAGATCGAATGATCAACGAAGGTCACCCATGTGTGAGGCAAGAGGAAGGAGACCTTCTTCAGGAAGCAGTGAGCTTCACTTTTTGTATGGCCAGTGTTTTGTTGGACCAAAATTATGAAAGACCTCTGACCTCTGTTCTTGTATTTCGTATTCCACCTCCAGGGTCTGACCCAAAATAATGAGTATATTTTCAGTAACTAGGGACAAAGCTGACAAAAAGCAATCAAATTCAAAAGGAGCCTGATTGTGAAAGGATTATCTGAACCACATAAAGTGAGATGAGAGCACAATTTGTAGGGAAACCACCACCATGATAAGAGATCTACAGTGTTTTCAGAGCTGACATGAAATTGTATTTTTCATGTTTCCATAGTGTTTAAGTTTGGTCTAAGAAATACAGGTATAAAATCAAAATTTATTAAATTGCTAGTATTTATTTCCTTCCAAAGAGAAGGGGTATTAATTGGACCTGAGATTTATCTTTTTGGTTTAATTAACAATTATTTGAAAGATGTTAAAATCATTGTGGTGATTTGGTTTTTATTCATACAATTGCATGATAATTTTAGGTTACTCTTGAAACATGACTCAAAATGAAAAGTCTTATGTAGTGGCCCTTTCCTATGTCCTTTGGCTATTATCAAGGAAAGCCCTAGGTTATCAGCCTGTTAGAAGAGTGACCTGATGAGCTTTTAGACTCTTGGTTCTGAAAGCACATCAAGACCATGCAGAATTTATTATTTTATAGGTACTCATTGAGCACCTATTACATGCCAGACACCACTGTGCAAGTAGAGTCCACATGGAAGAAAATGGAATCACTAACACAGTTGGAACTTTGTAGTCACCCCTACAAAGTCAACTCTTTTGTTTTAGCTCAGTTAAATTAACAGAAGGAAAAAAATTTGCTCAGGAGTACTCATATAACACCTGGAAATTCTGCATTAGAACTCCCTATTTATGTTGCCTGCTCACTACTCCTGTTATTCTATACTTTATAAAGCCTGCATATGTAAAGGGGAGTTCAAAGATCTTTTAGGGAAAAACTTTTACCAAACATAATAGAGGGAACAGGAGAATCATTCAGGAGTTACAAGAACTCTTTGAGTTCCACTGTTATTTCGGGTAATTCCTTTGAAGTAATAGGCACATGTCATCAGTAAACTGTATTGTGTCCCTATTCTGTGTAGATCACATTACCAGACATAGGAAATGTAAAAATAGACGACATGTTCATGACCGAAAGCCTTTACCTTGAAGTTAAAGTGACAAGATACACATATGCACACACACCTTCTTACCCACAGGAAGCATATACAAAATGCCAATTGACTGAAATGCCTTGTGTAGTGTTATAAACTAGAGATTGATGTGGATGGCTGTTCTGAAACTGTGCTAGTATTTCTTAGCCTCTTTCTTACCCTAGCCATTTCACCATTAAGTTGGCAATAATAGTTCCCCATGTTTACCCCAGCATCAAGCTTGTGGCTTAAACATATGGCCAAATCATCTGTGTGTATCTTCTATTATCTTATAGGTGGCAAGATTAATTTTCAAAGAATTTCAAGAGTGGGAGGGGGCTGTGTGTGGGAGTAATCTACCTATCGGACACATTGTACCCTATTCTGGTGATGGGTACACTAAAAGCTCTGACTTGAGCATTATACAGTTGATTCTTGTAACAAAAAACACTTGTACCCTCTAAATCTATTGAAATAAAAAAATAATTTCAGACTTAAAAAAAAAGTCTGTGTAACCTTTACCCACCTTTCCCAAATGTTAATGTCTTACATAACCATAGTGCAGTAATCAAAACTAGGAAATTAACAGTGATATTGTTCAAGCAAGTGTTACAGTTAGTGTTACAGCCAGTGTTACAGCAATTGACCAGGGAAAGAACCGAGGGGCACACAGAGAGTCGGAGAACAGCCTTTATTCCACCAGCAGGATCAGCATACCACCAACTTCTGAGCTCCCCTTCCTCGGTCTCCTCCAGTGTTTATACCCTTGGTAGGATTCAAAAAGCGTCCAATCAGCAACAAGCTTTAACATCCAGTCAATCAGCAACAAGTGTTAACATCCAAGCAAGAACAAGCTTTAACAACCAGTCAATCAGCAACAAGTGTTAACATCCAATCAAGAACAAGCTTTAACATCCAATCAGCAGTGGGATTCAAAAAGTATCCAATCAAGATTGTGAGAGCAGTGCTGCCATGGAGGGGCCTGGAGCGCTACAGCGGACCCGGAGTGGGAGCCGCAGCGGCAGGGAGGCGGTGGGCGGCCATGTCCCGCTTTCCCTGTCAATACAATACTATCACTATTGGGACAGTTGTCCCAACAGTGCTCTTTTCCTGGTCCAAGATCCAATTCAGGTTCCCACATTGCATTTAGTTGTCGTGTCTCCTCGGTTTCTTGCAACCTGTGATAGTTCCTCTGTCTGTCTTTGTTTTTCATGACTTTCATTATTTTGGAGATACTGACCAGCTATTTCCTCAATTTGGGTTTGTGTGGATTTGATTCAGACTGTGCTTTTTTGGCAAGAACACCACAGAAGTGATATTGTGTACATATGAGTGCATTATCTCAGCATGCATATGGTATCTGCATGTCTCATTACTTTGCTGACTTGATCACTTGGTTAAGGTGGTGCCTGCCAGCTTTCTCTACCATAAGGCTATGACTTTTCCCTTTGTAATTAAGAAGTATCTCATGGGAAGGTCATTTGCAACTCTGAATATCCTGCTTCTCATCATACTTTTGTTTGTTAATTTTAGCGTTTGTTCATGTCCTGCCTAAATGAATTATTGCTGTGCTATTGGCCAAATAGTGATTTTTCTGTTTCTATCATCCGTTCGTTTACTAGTTGGAATTCTACTGTAAGGAAGAGCTGCCTCTTCTCCCCTCATTATTTATTCAATAATTTATATCAGTATGGACTCATGGTTATTTATTCTGTGGATTATAATCTCTTACTATGTTGCTTAAATTGTTCCAGATTTAGCCACAGGGAGCCCCTTAAGTTTGGCTCATCTGTTCTTTTGACGTGTTCCCATTTTTTGGAGTAACTTCTTACTTTTTGACAACATAGGATGTTTTAGACTTACCTTGAATTTTTCCTACTCCAATCCTGGAATTAGCCATTTCTCTAAGAAGCTCTAGTTGTTTTTATTGGAGAATGGTGTATAGAAACCAAAATCTGGTGCTAGATGTGCTTATTGCTATTGGATGTCATTACTTCTAGCCCTTCTCAGCAGATAGAGCTGGGAAATACATATGTATACACAGACACACACACGTACACATTTATATCTATGTATTAAAAATCACAGAGTTTATTGTAGCTTTCCCCCTTAATTGTAACTCTTTTCTCTGAAAGTGAGAAACCTGGCTCTCATTGTCCATAATAACTTATTTGTGTAATTCTAAGCTGCACATAAAGTAGTTTCAGAATGCTAACACATATGCCAATGAGAAATAAATTTACTACCTAGAATACAGCATATGCGTATGATTCTTTTGTCTCTAGCATTAGACTATCTTGTCAGAGTACTGTTTTCTGAAGTTATTTAGGTTTTACTCTACTGCATTGTGCTTTTGTTCATTTGTAATATAGTTAGGTTCATTTATTACTGTCTTATTTCATTTTGTTCCTGTCACATCCTTGTTGATTTTAATTATTATTTATTTTTAGGCAATGTGAAATATTGCCATAGTTCTAAAAGTTGTAAATACATGAAAAATATATTTGGGGGGCATCATTTCTTCCTCATTCCTTTTACCTCATTCCCATTCCCCCATTCTGTCCACCCCATTCCTACCCTCTCTCTGTAGGTGAAAATCTCATTACTTTTTGGTTTAATCCTTCCTATATATCTTTTTTGCATACATCAGCAGGGACATATATGTGTTTTCTTATCTATGTTTTTCATACTTCAAAGGTGGTATTAGTTTTCTATTGCTGCATAAAAATTACTGCAAACTTAGTGGTTTAAAGCAACACAGATTTATATCTCATAGTTTCTTGGTTCAGGAGTTAGGGTGTGGGTTAGCTGGATTCTCTGCTTAGAGTCTCACTCACCAGGCTAAAATCCAGGTGTTGGCCAGAGCTACGATGTCATCTAAGGTTTGGGGGATCCTCTTGCAAGCTAAGGTTGTAGGCAGAATTCAGTTCCTTGCGATGGTAGGACTGAAGCCCTCATCTCCTGGAACTTGCCTTCCATTCCTTGGCCACATGCCCTCTCCACAGTCTGCCTCTTCAAGACCAACAGCAGGGTGTCTCTGCTGCTTTGAATGTTTTGACTACTTTTTTCTCTGACTCTAGACTCTGTCTATAGAGTTTACTTGTTAAGGTCAGACCCACCCATGATAATCTCCCTTTACCTTTGCCATATAACACAACCTAATCATGGCAGTGAAATCCTATCATGTTCATGACCTGCCTATGCTTTAGAGGAGGAGATGATTTTATAGGACATGTACACCGGAGAGCAGGAATCTTGGAGGCTTAGAATTCTGACTTTATAGCATACTATTGGTTTTCTTTTGCGCTTCATATGTTATAATAAAGTGTTATGGAAAAAACATTTTTATATTTGCTATGCTTCATCTTTATAAGATGTATAGTCTTTGTTCTTTAACTTACGAAAAACTTATTTTTGGTAGTTAGAAGATTTGAATTTCTGTTATAGTGGTTACCTTTTTTACTTCACTGTTTTTTTAAAAAAACGCCCTTACGGATTTCTTATTTAAACGTACATTATCTGAGTAGTTTTTAATGATATTCTTTAACTCTTATCTATTTCTTATATATTAATCTGTGATCTTAGTCTACTTTCCTGTTTTACTCTCTTCTTCCAATATTTTAGTTGTATTATTTCTATGTTGTCACAAAATACAACATTATTACATCCATCTTTCAGGTCTGCATTTCAGTCTTTGTCTTCAGTTTTTACCCAGGGTATGATTTTTGTGTGAGTTATTTTGTTTTTCTTATTGCTCTACATAGTTTTTGGAAAATACATTGTTGCTTTCTTTTTCTTTGGAAGGGGTTGAGGGTTATGAGGAGGGGTGCTAGTTTCTTTGTTGTTGTTGTTGAGACAGAGTCTCATTCTGTCTGCTGGGTAGAGTGTGGTGGAGTCATTGTAGCTCACTGCAACCTCCAATTCCTGGGCTCTAAGCAATCCTTCTGTCTCACTCTCCCAAGTAGTTGAGACTACAGGCATGTACCACAATGCCTGGCTGATTTTTTTTTTTTTTTCCTTTTTGGTGGAGATGGGGTCTCAACTCTTGCTCAGGCTAGTCTTAGGCTACTCCTGAGCTCAAGAATCCTCCTGCCTTGGCCTATCAGAGTGCTAGGATTATAGGCATGAGCCATCCCACCTAGTTCGTCATTGCTTTCTTATAAGAGGAGTGATGTATGTTTTCTTTTTATTTTTGAGACAGGGTCTCACCCTGTTGCCCAGGGTGCCATCATAGCTCACTGCAACTTCAAACTCCTGGCCTTAAGCGATCCTTCTGCCTCAGCCTCCTGAGTAGCTAGGACTACATGCCTGGCTAATTTTTCTATTTTTGTAGAGATGGAGTCTCACTGTTTCTCAGACTGGTCTCGAGCTCCTGTACTCAAGCAGTCCTCCTGCCTTAGCCTCCCAAAGTGCCGGTATTATAGGCGTGAGCCACGATGCCTGGCCTAGGAGTGTTTCTTCCCCAATCCCTTTTAGTAAAACCTTAAGATAATGAGTTTTGGAGATCATCAAAGAAAATTGATTATCTGAATGTTCAAAGGCCTTACCATTCATATGCATTATAGAAAACATGGCAAATGGTCCCTAGTTCAGAAAGAGAAGGAATTAGTCCTTCAACTTAGTGAAGGGATTTGACATCTTTGTAAACCTAAAGGGCCTATATGATGCATATGTCTTTCTGTAAGCCAATAAGCATGAAGGGTAAAGGGTCCTGGGTTGTTTGTAACCTGAGGAGGATGGGAGAAGCCAATGGCATTTTAAAATAGAAGAACTGAGTGTTAATAAAGAGCTTTTCTTCACCAGAATCTTGGTAAACTGTTAAGCCTGATTGGGGAGTGAAAGTCAGCCCACTGGAACAGCATCCAGTAGAATACAGATTTTAGAGAGTCAATATTCAGAATCTCCTTTCAAGCTTATTGGGCTTCACAGCTAAAAAGCTGTTGAGGATTCAGAAAAGGAAAGGTGTGAATGAATGAATCAGTTAGAATTTGCATGGACATGATTGTCCTAATGGTGGTCCAGCATCCTGAGAGTTAAGGCCTGAGCCTGGCCTCCCTTTCTGTGCAGGCCTTTGGCTTGTGGCTTTTAGAGGACAGCTGAGTGTTGGGTTGTTGGGGTTCCTGATGTTGAGGACTTTATATAACACAGCTCTAGAACTTCTCATATTCATGACTATTAGTTACCAGTTAACAAAATCCACCTAAAATCTAAATTAATGAGTAAAATGGAGAGAAATGAGAAAAGGGCCTGATTTGTGAAAGGATTTCCTGACTTTGTTATAGGTCATCCAAGGTCTAATGCAGGCTTTTTTCAAGGTGTATATCTTTTAAAACTGAATTGCTTCTAATCTGCGTGAGAAAGCGTGTGTGTAAATAGGTCTGTGCTGGCAGGTGGCTGGCAGGCTCAGCCATGAGCCCTCCAGGCTCATGATTCTAACAGGATTCTGTTCTGCCACACAAGCCCGGAATAAGTATGATCCACATAAATACATTCATCTGTGCATATATTAGCAAGCAGTGTATTGAGTTCTTGTTTTTGTGATTTTGGTGATCTGATGCTTTTAGTTTTCCCAATATTGGTTTCTGGAGAATTAAGTTGTGCTGTGTTGGCTAAAACCCAGCTCTGGAGGCACGGAAGCATCCATCTGTGTTTCACTCTCATGTTCCCCCAGCCTGGAGGAAGTCTGTCTGCTTTCTCTTTTGCACAGTTGGGAGATAGAACGTTGAGCTCTGAGGCAATGTTGGGTTTATTCTATTAGAGCTCACCCGATGTAATGAAAGCAGAACAGTGAAATTAGACAGTGCTGACTTCAGAGCAGCTTGGGTGGGGGAATCACTGAGAGAACATGTTGTTATAGGCAACACCCAGAGGAAAGTTGACAAACGACGATTAGAATCGTTGGATATTTGTGGCCCACCAAGAGAGCAGGAGGGTGAGAACTAAATTGTCCTCTCAAATATTCTTAGATTAAGAAATCAGTTTGGCCCAGTCGTGCCTGTAATCCTAGCACTCTGGGAGGCTGAGGTGGGAGGATCACTTGAGGTCGTCAGGAGTTCCAGACCAGCCTGAGCAAGAGCAAGAGCAAGACACCATCTCTACAAAAAATAGAAAAATTAGCCAGGCATGGTGATTCGTACCTGTATTCCCAGCTACCCAGGAGACTGAGGCAGGAGGATCGCTTGAGCCCAGGAGTTTGAGGTTGCAGTGGGCTACAATGACACCACTGCACTTTAGCCTGGGCGACAGAGCAAGACTCTGTCTCAAAATAAATAAATAAAATAAAAAGAAATCAGTCTAACTCTCATTCCACAACATAACTTTCATGAAAAAGGAAAACAAAGCTGATATCAGGCAAAATTTCTTGGTGGGTAAAATGTGTTGTTTTCTTCCCCGCCTCCTCTCTGCTAGCTCCCCAGCACCTGGTTAATTAAACCCTCCCATCTACTCTTTGCAAAACCTTTTCTCAGAAACCACCTGAGATTTGTTCAACTGAAGAATCAACATCTGCTAACTGCTGCAAATAATATATCCCCTACTCTCTACCATACCCAGGATCTGAACAATGCCTGAAAACAGGGATCAAAACACAGATGTCTACAGGAGTAAGTTAGGTCCCTTAAACCAGTAAAGTCTGCCTGGATTTGAGACAAATGGGAGGGAGGGGTGGGCCTTGGCGAGCCAGAGAGCAGAGATCCTGACTGAGGCAGACGCCACTCAGCTTTAGCCCACGCTGGCACGGCAGGCCAGTGTTGTGAGGCCTTCCAAATTTTCCTGAGAAGGTGAAAATTTGGGTTCTTTCATGAAATCTTCCACATTTTTCATGATAATCTGGCAGTTTTAAAAGTTTTATGGGCAATGAAAACAACTCCTTCTGCCCTTGGTGCCTGGTAATCAAACCTTATAGGCCAGTAATTCCCAAATAGAGGTTTTCAACATAGTATGCTTTTCTTCAGGCTAAATTTATTTAATTTAGTAATTATCTTTTTCTGAGGTTTTTTTCCTTACTATATTGTTGACATAATAATGTAATTGCTTTTATAACATGACTTGGGCTTGGGGCTAGTGTTTACCTCCATTCAGTGAAACTTGAAGAATGACCTTCCTAAAAGAGGAAATATATCTCTGACTTTTCTAAAAGACATGTAACTTAAAAGGATAAATTTTTGAGCTGATATCGGGAGCTCCAGATGGGTCGATGGAAGGTGGTAACCAAGATTCTATTCATTTTTTAAAACTTATCTTGAATGAGCAGCCAGTACAGAGGTTCCAACCTGAACCAGCCAGCTTACCCGGATGCCTGAAATCAAAATTCTGCAGGCTGTCCAGGGTTTTGAGTGAGAGGGTCTTAAGAATATTTACACAGAAAGGAGAAAAGAGCCTGCTTGTGTTCCTGGCTTAAACAAGTAATACAGGCTTGTTTCACTCTGTATAAATTTGTCTAGTATTTTTTTTTTGAGAAATTAATTGCCAAGACTCCCTCCAGAAGGAAGATGACTATGAGTCTTGTGAATGTGCATACTATACGGCTTCTCTAATGGAGTCCCGCGTACCCCCTGTGATTTAGATATTGGCAGCAAGGTACGGTATACACTTTGACTGTGATCCAAATGTTCTAGTCCATTTAAATTCCTTAAGTTATAGTTTCCTGAAAAAGAAACTGGTAACTGACTGTATGGTAGCAAGTATGGAGAGGGACCTCGTTTTCACTGTTGTGCCCCATCATTTAACAAAAGGTCTGAGTAGTTTGAAAGTCAGCAAAGGTGAGAAAATATTGGTGCCTTTTTTGTTCTTCATTCTAGCCTAGGGGGTAGGTTTTTCTTGTGGAGATAAATATGTGCGTTTGAGGGGAGGTGGTAACAGTGAGAATTTTGTTTTAAGATAGGCTTATCTGATAATCAAATATAATATTGATTGTTTCATCCTTGGATTGCCCGCTGGACACAATTCTATTGGAAACCTTAATAGTGAAAACAGCTATTACTCATTGAATACTTTTTAATGTTGCAGAAACTGTGCTTTACGATACACAGATTAGAACATGTGTTTTTCACAGTGGCCCTATAGGAAAGGACCAAAGATAGGAAGAAATACCTCCTTTATTTTTTATTGTGAGGAGAGTGGGAGAGGAGTGTTCCAGCAAGTGTTAACAGCTCTTGACCAGCTCTACGTGGCAAGTGTTAACAGCTCTCACAACAGCTCTTGACCAGGGAAATAACCGAGCAGCACGTGGAGAGTGGAGAACAGCCTTCATTCCATCAGCATGCTCAGCTGACTTCTGATCTTCTGACCCCCCCCCTTGTTCTCCTCCAGTTTTTATACCCTTGGTAGGACTCAAAAAGCGTCCAATCAGCAACAAGCTTTAACATCCAATCAGCAATAGTGGGATTCAAAAAGTACCCAATCAGGATCACACCAGCAGCGTGGCCGGAGGATGGGAGCAGGCGGCCGAGCATCAATCGTGGGCCCAGACTGGCACACTAGACCCGGCCCCAGCAGTGCGCACCCGCACAACCGCCCACCCGCCCACCGCTGCCTCCAGCCGGCCCCACACAACACTGGCCCGCGGGGATGCGGAGTGGCCGGGAGGCGGCGAGCGGCCGCGTCCCAGCGCCTGATGGTTTTCCCTGTTAGGAGGGTACAGAAGGGTGGTAGGTTTGTAAGTTGAGTAGCAAGAAGTGGAGAGTTCTGGTGTGAGGGAGTTTCTTTTCTTTGTGAGGTACAGGGGGTGAGGCTATATTGAGAGCACAGGTAAGGAGAAGAGTTGGAGATTGGAGGTTTGAAGAAATTGTAAAATGTTGATCAGAAAAAGGTAGATGTTTTCTGGGCAGTGTTGAGGGACATTTGCAAGTGGTAATTGTTGCTCCGTGGTGGACTGATCTGCCTGCTATAGGGCACTCTCTATGGTGCTCAGGTGCTTACATATCAGGACAGATAGAGATGGTATTAAATAGAAATTATTCATGGTACTTGTTCAAGATGGAAGGCAGCCTTTATTCAGGACCATCTTGGTAGGCATAGGGACCACTGCATTGGAATTTTGCAGTAGGGGAGTGAGACTGGGTTCAACTCCCAACACAGCATGGGCAAGTAGGACTTTGTAGCTAAGGAGGTGGGTAGGGTGCAATGGATGGAAAGCTGTTAAGTGGAAATATCAGGGGTAAGTGGGATTCTGGCTAAACAGATCTAACAGAATTCTTGCTGAAGACAGGCCAGGGTGACCAGACACACCACCTGGGGGTTGGTGGAGGATGAGGAGCCCAACTAACTATGGAGGGTCATCAGATACAGATGCTGGAGGTTCTGGCTAAACTGACTTCTTAGCAGGATTCTTGCTAAAACCAGATTTTATTAATATAAGGAAGTACATACATGGATGTAGGAGAATGTACCGGAGGCTGACTAAAATTTCATCAAGCAAAAAATCTTTATCATTGGTAAGTGAGTTTGTCTAGGTTTGGGGGTTTGTCAATTGGCTATGCTGAAAAGGTAGCTGGTGGAGCAAGTTGTAGTCCATTGTAGAGCATGTTATTTACCTGGAGGATAGATTCTAAGCTGGGTAAGGAGAGAACTGCAGAAAACAATGAGCCAATGGGAGTTCTTTACTAAGATCAAACAAATTTGGGGAAGGTATTGCAGTAGGAAAAATAATCATGAAAACGAGTTAGGATGTTGCCTTACAACTGAGTTCCCACCCTCGCTCCTGCTGAGTGAACTGTTCGTACACTCCCCAGTGAAGAACACTGGGCCATTTCCGATTTGTACACTCTTTCCTGAGGTTCTTCCTACCCACATGCAGGAAGACTTAAAAATCTATCTAGTCGGTCTCCCCCCATAGCTGTGTCTCATTTTGTGTGTGTGTTTAATATGTTTATGCTCAAAACTGTGAGAAATAAGTAAATGGATAGTTCACTCAATCAATGTAAGCTTCTCTTTCTCTTCTGCACTGAGGCATTTTTTTTTCCTCAGTAGACCTCAAACATCTTGCCCCAGAGACTTGTAAGAGATGTAGATTCCTGGGCGTGGATCTCAGAATCCCGAGTCAGTACCACCAGGCTGGGGCCTAGGAGTGTGCCTACCTGCGTATTAATACTCTGAAGACACGTAGAGAAATCTGTCGTTTACCTTCATCTTAGGCCTCAAATGTAGAAAGTAGTGAAGTGTGAGGAAAAAGCAAGGGTGAAACCAGCAAATTAATTTTGTCTTGAAATAATGTCACATTTAAAGCACAATTTTTCAGAAATGAAGTCAGAGGGATATTGTATATTTCCCTCCATTTACCTGGAGTTATTTGTAGTATTTCTGTCCTGTGGATGTTATGGAAAAATCAAACATAAATACGCTTATTCTTTGAGAGCCTGTATATTACTAAGTCAGAAGGTCTTTTCTTTTTCTTTTCCTTTTTCTTCTTCTTCTTTTTTTTTACCCTGAAGCATGAGAGATTTTGTGAGAAAAAAAAAATCTTTGCAACTTTCATCATTTAGAGAAAAAGAAGAGCAGAGAGTCAGTGTAAAAACCAGCCAGCTACTGCATTTCTTTTGAAGAAAAAATATGATGTTAGTGAATAAGAAGTATTGTTTTGTATGAAGGAAGATAATTAGAATTTACCCAAGGGCAGTTTGGGGGTGAGTGTACAAGAAAAAAATTGATAGAATCAGTGAAAGGATCTAGTAGTAGCTACTTTAAAATGAAACATGAAAGACCTTTGAACAGATGAGAATGTAGAATTCAGGAGTTGCTTTTCTTATGGTATTTTCTTCCTTAAAATAAGTAAAGCCAAGTTATTGCTTGCCTTATTATTTTTTTAATTTCAAGATATTGAGGGGGGTACAAATGTTTTTGTTACGTGAATACCTCGTGTAGTGCTTAAGTTGTGGCTTTTTTAAATGCTCTGGGCTTATTGTTGCAAGTTGATAACAACTTAGTGAAACATGCATGAAATCTGTAAGGTGTTGAGCCTCACTCATCAGTAGCTTTGACAGCTGGGGGTGCTGATTTGCTGTCTACCTCCCAGTGGCCTCAGAGCCACAGGACTGTGGGTTAGAAGAATATTAGTGGGCGTCTGGTACTAGCCTTGTCTTTGAGTGTCTGATAATTGAGTTTTTCAAAACGGAAATTTGGTATTATACCTTTCATTCTTGCATAGCTACAGACATTCATACCTTGATTTCTTCAGGGTATAATTGGCTTGTAAATTAGGGTGGCTGTGTAATTAGTCATCCAGATTGAGTAATTCTGAGAGTGAAAGGGGACACTGTTAATAATTATGCCAGGACAACAGGCATTTCAAAGTAATACTCTATCATGAAACTAAGTTGTATCAAACAGTTTTGAAACAATGTTTAGTCTGAAAGATTTTTTTAGAAGTTATATGTGAAAAAATTTTATCTAGATTGAAGTTTATCAAGCTAAGGGTGCTACATATTATATCACATGCTGTTTACATTGAACCCCAAAAGAAATATCTCATTGTTATGATAAAAATTTATTTATGAGTCTCATCCAACTGTTCTAATAATTTCTCATATAGTTTAAGAAGAAAGTACAAAATTATTTATAGAAGTCCTTTTATTTTAGAATACATTTGCCTTTTGGTTTTGGGGGTGGGGTGGGATAGGTTCCAGGACCCCATGGATAACAAAATCCATGGATACTCAGGTCCCTTATGTAAAATAGCATAGTATTTGCATATAACATAAGTACATCCTCCTGTATATTTTATTTATTTATTTATTTGGAGACCAAGTCTCACTCTGTTCCCCGGGCTAGAGTGCGATGGCGTCAGCCTAGCTCAGAGCAACCTCAAACTCCTGGGCTCAAGTGATCCTCCTGCCTCAGCCTCCTGAGTAGCTGAGACTACAGGTACACACCACCATGCACCTGGCTAATTTTTTCTATTTTTAGTTGCCCAGCTAATTTCTTTCTATTTTTAGTAGAGATGGGGGTCTCGCTCTTGCTAAGGCTGGTATCCAACTTCTGACCTCAAGCAATCCTCCCCTCTTGGCCTCCCAGAGTGTTCCGGCAAGTGTTAACAGCTCTTGGTAGTGTTAAACAGCTCTTAAGTATTAACAGCCTTTGGTAGTGTTGACGCTGGAAATAACCGGGCAGGATACGGAGAGTCGGAGAACTGTCTTTATTCCATCTGCACCCTCAGCCGTCTTCTATTCTTCTGACCCCCCTTCCCCGTTCTCCTCCTGCTTTTATACCTTTAGTAGGACTCAAAAAGCGTCCAATCAGCAACAAGCATTAACAGCCAATCAGCAACAAGCGTTAACATCCAATCAGCAACGAGCTATAACATCCAATCAGGAACAAGCAATAACAACCTATCAGGAACAGTGGGATTCAAAAATTACCCAATCGGGATCACGCAAGCACCGCGGGCCCGGACCGGCCGGTGCGGTCCGTCTATGAGGCCCGGCTCCAGCAGTGTGCACCCGCGCACCCGCACACCCGCCCGCCACTGCCTCCAGCCTGCTCCGCACAGCACCGGGCCGTGGGGATGCGGAGCGGCGCGGAGGCAGCGAGCGGGTGCCTCCCAGCGCCCGGCGGTTTTCCCCATCATTCCCCCCTTTTGATGCCCTTATAAG
>VBSM01001562.1:2484017-2502589 GCA_008086735.1 Cheirogaleus medius
GGCCTACTCGGGCGGGTCCCCAGGACCCTACCTTGTCCGATGTCCTGGCCGCTGATCCAGCTCCGCTAGGCCTGGTAGCCACCCGCTCAGCCTCCTGCCGTGGAGACGAGCACCTGCTGAGAGGTCTGTTGCAGGGTGGCCCATCCGCCGTCCTACGTCAGTGCCCCTGCTTCCCCTCCCTCAGCAAGGCCTTGGCAAAATTGCCCTTGGCCAACAGCTCTTGACACTGAGGGAGAGAGATGCTGCCGGTGCCAGGCTCGTCAGCCTGCCGTCCACTGTCCGCCTCTGCTCCCCCTCCCTCAGCAAGGCCTTGGCAAAATTGCCCTTGGACAACAGCTCTTGACGCTGAGGGAGAGAGAGAAGCCGTCCGCCGTCCCTATCCGGTGGCTTCAAGGTGTCAGCGCGGTCGGTTTCCCGGTCAGGGAACCAAAATGTTCCGGCAAGTGTTAACAGCTCTTGGTAATGTTAAACAGCTCTTAAGTATTAACAGCCTTTGGTAGTGTTGATGCTGGAAATAACTGGGCAGGATACGGAGAGTCGGAGAACTGTCTTTATTCCATCTGCACCCTCAGCAGTCTTCTATTCTTCTGACCCCCCCCTTCCCCGTTCTCCTCCTGCTTTTATACCTTTAGTAGGACTCAAAAAGCGTCCAATCAGCAACAAGCAATAACAGTCAAACAGCAACAAGCGTTAACATCCAATCAGCAACGAGCTATAACATCCAGTCAGGAACAAGCTATAACAACCTATCAGGAACAGTGGGATTCAAAAATTACCCAATCGGGATCGCGCAAGCAGCACGGCCGGAGGATGGGAGCAGGCGGCGGTGCATAGAGCACGGGCCCGGACTGGCCGGTGCGGTCCATCTATGAGGCCCGGCTCCAGCAGTGTGCACCCGCGCACCCGCACACTTGCCCGCCACTGCCTCCAGCCTGCTCCGCACAGCACCGGGCCGCGTCCCAGCGCCCAGCGGTTTTCCCCATCAAGAGTGCTAGGATTACAGGTGTGAGCCACCATGCCCAGCCCCTCTTGTATACTTTAAATCATCTCTAGATTACTTATGATATTTAATATAGTGTAAATGATTGTTATACTGTATTGCTTAAGGAATAGTGACAAAAAAAGTGTGTACATGTTCATAACAGATGCAGTTTTTTCCAAATATTTTTGATCTATGGTTGGTTGAATCTGCATTCCCAACTTTTTCAGTTGACAGCACCTTTAAGTATCTTAATTACAGTGCCTCCTACACTAAAAGAAAAACCTAACTGTTCCATTTGTTAAGTACTTATGTCTGAACAACTGAGTATTTATGTCTTAACTTAGTGATTGTTTAAAAGAATGTTACGTATGAATTGTGAGAAAAAAATATTTTTATTCCTTAAGAAACCACAATTATAAATGATATGTGCACCTGTTGGGCACTGTACAACTTCTGAAACCTTGAATTCAGATTATACACGATCACTCTCATTTTCTGTTCAGTTTTTATTTTTCTCCTGTTACTTTTTATCACAACAACTGCTAAATAACCAACTTTGTGAAAGTAATATGTTTGTGGGAAGACATGTAGCATGATTCAATGTAGAAACTACGAACTATATCAGGCCAGTAGTTGGTGTGGAGTCAGACAGATTTTGAGTTTTGTTGCTTCCTTCTAAAGTAATGCCACCATTTCCTCATTTCCTTTGAGCTCACTCTAGTGCTTTGGGGTGTCTTGGCACTCAGTTTGGGAACGACAGTTATAGACATTTCTGTTAACTTCATCATTTAACTATTAGCTAAACATCTGTTGTATTTATAGTACCAGAAACTCTTACCTATGTATGTGAGAAGCTCTCAGAGGCATTATGTTAAAGAAGTCAAGATGCTCCAATACTTCACTCCTCTCTTTCTTGAATTTTGTTGTATTGTGTTCTGGTACTCAGTAGCTAAAGTTCATTAAACACTTACGTCAGGCACTGAGCTCAATGAAACACTTTACATGTGTGTTCATTCATTTGATTTTTAATTTTCACAGCAGCCTTGTGGTATAAAGCCTCTTCTGTCAGGCTCCTCTGGAAATCCTCTTGGATTAGATAGGGTCGTTTTATAGATGAGGAAACTAAAGTTCAGAAAAGTGAAGTAACATGCTTGTGGAAATACAGCAAGCAGTTTCAGTTCTGGCATATAAACTTGGTTTTTTTTTGTTTGTCGATTTTGTTTCTAAATGAAGACTGTAATCTCTGTCTTCGGCCACATTCTTCTGTGGATGCCACACAGCTGTTCATGTGTCTCCTGATGTGAGAGGTACTTTCCGTGTTCCATGGTGACCCTAACAGGGAGATATTTTTTTTTTTTCTTATTTTCAAACAAAAGCACTGAGACTTGGAGAAATTTAGTTACTTGCCAAAATGAACTGCTAGTAATTGGAGTTTGAACCCAGGTCTAAGTTATTCCAAAGCTTGTAATTTGTAATTCATTGCAATGACCAGAAGACATTCTAAAATTCTGGTGTTCTTTGAGTCATTTAAGAAAGATGAAGTTACGATAATATGGCTTTTGTGTTAATATATCTTGATACATCCTATTCATTTAGAAATCATGCATGGTATGTGTGGCACCTCTCTATTAAACAGTATGCCTGTTGCCCAACCACATGCAATAACAGAGAATATATTGTGATTACCATTTATAAATATATGTGTAGAAGAAAGAAAGAAAGAGAATGAATGGACCCATTTGTCAGTGGGCCAGCTGACTGGGATGGAATGCTACAATAATACAAAGCCAACAGACCCTTGAGATAGGACAGTGTGTGGAGGAGCAGGTTTTAAAGGCTTGTTTGGGAAGGAGAGTAAATACTACGTACTTTTTCAGGTCACAGAGTGGAAGTTTCTTGATCCTGTCACTTCTCTTTAAAGCCTAATATCAAACAGTTGTTCATTTGTACTTGGAGTTGAGTTTCTCTCTATAAGAAGACAGACCTGAATCAGAGGCACACTTTAAGCTGGCAAACTCTTTGGGTGGGAAGCAACATTAGGTTCTTAGATGGAATGTATTGCATTATCCCTGGGCTCCTTAGGACTCGAGGTGTGATCTGTAGTAGGATAGGTGTGTTCATGTGAGTTAGGTGTGGTTCATCTCTTGAATTAAGAGAGTAGAGTTGTTATAGAATGTAAGAATGCAGAGATTAAATGGCCAAAGTAGTATGTGGGCATTTCTCCAAATACTTGTAGCTCTCTTGGAGAAGGATAACACTACTTTGTAGGAAACAAAAAAGTGTTTATATCCAGAACATGTTGAGTGGGTGTACTGAGTTCAGCAGTCAGGGTCGTGTCCCTTGGGCCTGTTGTGTTGTGAGAAGCACAGGGAATCGATATAGTCAGATAGGACCCCCCCCACACACACCCATTTTCATTTCTCTCACATGCGTGCTTTCTTCCTTTTTCCTGCACACAGCCAAAGTCTAACACTTAAAATTGAGTAGTGCACACCCTGGGGCCTGCTTCCCAGAAATTTTGTTTGTAAGTGTAGGTGTGTGCCCACCCTGGAATGTTCTTTTTCTTATTGCTTTGCTTTGCATGCAGTGCAAATGTGACCGTGCTTCCTTGTGTGAGACTAGACCATACACTTGGGTAGCATTTTATGCCTAGAATGCACCACTGTAGTATGAGAATATAAAACCAGGAATAACTCAAATGACATGGATTTTATTTCACATGAACCTTTCTATTAATCTAATGATCTATTATTTAATGTCATAGTTGTTTTGCACTGCGTGTATGAAATCTAAATTTCCATGTACCCACACATCAGAATTGGTTTTGCTGGTATGATGGGAGCTTTTGCTTAACTCATGACAGGGAAAGTGGGACGGGGCTGCTTGCTGCCTCCCTGCGCTCCCGCTCGGGGTCCTGCCCCAGCGCTCCAGGCCCCTCTACAGCTGGGCTGCTCGCCGCGACCCTGATTGGATGTTGAAGCTTGTTCCTGATTGGATGTTATAGCTTGTTGCTGATTGGATGTTGAAGCTTGTTGCTGATTGGACGCTTTTTGAGTCCTACCAAGGGTATAAAAACTGGAGGAGAACAAGGAAGGGGGGGGGTCAGAAGATCAGAAGTCGGCTAAACCTGCTGGCAGAATAAAGGCTGTTCTCCGACTGTCCTCGTGCGGCTCGGTTATTTCCCCCGACAAGAGCTGTTACAAGAGCTGTTACACTTTCTGTTAACACTTGCCGTAACAATAACCGTTTATTAAATGTGTGCTGTTTGTTCATGTTCTGAGAATTGTATTAAAAGATATCAAAGTATGCCAGAGAACTTTCCCTTTCATTGGTAAGAAGCATACACATGTGAAATGATAGAACAACAAAAAGGATCATGACTGGTCCCCCAAACAAGTGCTGTTAGTGATAACACAAAGCAGAAGTGACTCTAAGTGTGGCATATGGAGGATCGAGGACTTGGGTTGAGATGTCGATTTGGTAGAGAAGGTGGGTGGGGGTGTAAGAGAGGCAGGTTAGGTTGAGGGGAGGCTGGAGTATGAGAGGATAAGGTACATTCCTGATCTTTTAAATATATATATATTTTTAACTTTACCGGGTTGAAATAGACAATCTTAGTAGTATTGGTATAAGATTTAACAACCATCTGTAAATAGATGATGGCCAAATTTGACGCTCTTGGTCCTAATCATTTATTTGTCTAAAAGAAGATAAAAGATCTTGGAGGTATGTCTTTATTTATCAAAATACATCCTGTGTGAGCAGAATTCAGTATGCAATTGTTAGGTACCACCTGGGTGCTAGGCACGTTGCTGGGGAACTGGGGCTAGAAAGTGGACAAATTCTCCTCCTCTCCAGGGACTTGCAGTCTTGTAAGGACAGAAAGAGAAGTCAGAAAAAGAGAATGTGATTGGTGGTCCCCTCAAAAAGATTTTTGGGGTGGTTAAATTTTGTTCTTGTTTTTTTTTTGAGACAGAGTCTCACTCTGTTCCCCGGGCTAGAGTGCCGTGGCGTCAGCCTCGCTCACAGCAACCTCCAACTCCTGGGCTCAGGTGATCCTCCTGCCTCAGCCTCCCCAGTAGCTGAGACTACAGGCATGCGCCACCATGCCCGGCTAATTTTTTTCTATATGTATTTTTAGTTGGCCAATTAATTTCTTTCTATTTATAGTAGAGATGGGGTCTCACTCTTGCTCAGGCTGGTTTCCAACTCCTGAGCTCAAACGATCCGCCCACCTCGGCCTCCCAGAGTGCTAGGATTACAGGCGTGAGCCACCACGCCCGGCCTAAATTTTGTTCGTAATGTCCGTTGTTTGGGGAATTCTTCGGTTTCTATGACATCTTCAGGAGTTCAGTTTAAAAAAATTAAACAGAAAAGTGTTCTCTTAGAGACGTCACATGTGCATTGACTTGTCGATGGTTGCTGTTGACCACAAAAATATCAGCAGTGTTAAAGTACTGCTTTAATACCAGGATTTTGTACACATAGGCACAAAAGTTTACTTGATGGTCTCTTCCACAACCATGAAAGGTAAGGACCAGGGGCTAAATAGCAAGCTAAAGAAGGAGAAAACCAAGAACAGAAAAATTAATCAGCTTGTTCATACGTCAGAAGGCTTGCCACGCAACACTGTCCAATTTTCCTGCCTGTCTTGGCTCGGCTTATCTGTAAAGACACTGTGGGTTTCTGGAAACAGAGTCCATCAAGACTGATAAACACGTGTTGCAGTGAAACTTTAAGTCCTGCCAGCGTTATTGTGCGTGTTTAGATAGTGTAGAGTTTTATTTCAGGACGTGTCTTCTTTTCAGCTGATAGTATAACTTTCGGATTTTTTAGTAATTTAATCTTAGGACATCTAGTCCCCCAAGGTTTTCCATTTCCTACTGTAATTACATTAAGTACTGGCTTTTATCAATTTGAAGCTACGGCATATAAAATGGAAACGATCCCTGTGGTGACTGGCAGTTTGAAGTGGACATGAAAATTTTAGAATGTGGGATTTCAGAAAGAGGAAAGCCTTGTATTGGAGGAGCCAAAACATCGTCAGCAAGTGTATTAATTTTCTATTGCTTCTGCAACAAATTGCCATGAACTTAGTGGTTTAAAACAACTCAAGTGTTGTTGTCTTACAGTTCTATAGGTTAGAAGTCTGACAATGTCTTACTTGGCTAAAATCAAGTTCTTAGCAGGACTTCATTTATTTCTGGAATCTCTAAGGGAGAATCATTTCTTCTATTTTTTGTGGTTACATGGATCACTTTTATAATGCTTGAGTCATAGTTATAGTACCCATCACCCAGATAGTGTTCATTGTATCCATTAAATAGGTTATTGCCCATGGCCTCCTCCTCTCTACCCCCAGGTTGGTAGCTTGATTGCTGTTGAGTTTTACTTTGTGCACATGTGTGCTCATTGGTTAGTTCCAGTTTAATAGTGAGTACATGTGGTGTTTGCTTTTCCATTTTTTAGATACTTCACTTAGGATAATTGTCTCCAGTTCCATCTAAATTGTTGCAAAATCAGCTTCTTCATGGCTGATTAGTAGTAGTCCATGGCATACATATACACATTTTGTTAATCTGCTCATGAGTCAATGGGCACTGAGGTTGATTCCACATCTTTGCAATTGTGAAATGTGCTACAATAGACATTTGAGTGCAGGTGTCTTTTTGATAAAATGACTTCTTTTCCTTTGCCCAGTAGTGGGATTGCTGGATCAAATGGTCAGTCTACTTGTAGTTCTTTGAGGAATCTCCATACTGTTTTCCATAGTGGTTGTACTAGTTTGCATTCCCACCAGCAGTGTATAAGTGTTCCTTTCTCTCTGTATCCACACCAGCATCTATTGTTTTTAGACTTTTTAATAAAAGCCATTGTTACAGGGGTAAGGTGATATCTCATTGTGGTTTTAATTTGCATTTCCCTGATGATTAGTGACATTGAGAATTTTTTGTATGTTTATTGACCATTTGTCTATCTTCTTTTGGAAAGCTTCTGTTCATGTCTTTTGCCTACATTTTGATGGGGTTGTTTGATTTTCTCTTGATGATTTGCTTGCATTCTTTGTAGATTCTGGTTAGTTTTTTATTGGGTGTATAGCTTGCGAATATTTTCTCCCATTCTGTATGGTGTCTATTTGTTCTGTTGATTATTTCTCTGGCTGTGCAGAAGTTTTAATTTAATCAAGTCCCATTCATTTATTTTTGTTGTTGCTGTTATTGCCATTGGGGTCGTCTTCATAAACTCTTTGTCTAGGCCGATATCTAGAAGAGTTTTTCCAACGTTTTGTTATAGTATTCTTTTATGGTTTCATGCCTTACATTTAAGTCTTTTATCCATCTTGAATTAATTTTTGTGAGTGGTGAGAGATAGGGGTCCTGTTTCATTTCTTCTGCATGTGGCTCTCCAATTTTCCCAGCATCAGAATTGTTCCTTTACGTATTTTAGTTCCCAGAGGCTGTCCACACTCTTTGGCTTATGGGGCCTTTCCTCCAGCTTTAAGGGCAGCATCAACTGGTCAAGTCCTCTTCACATAGCATCACTCTGACCTTTCCTGTGCTTTTTTTTAAACTATTTTTTTATTGTGATAAAATATCCATAACATGAAGTTTATCATTTTAACTGTTATTAAGTACACAATTCAGTGGCATTAAATACATTCACAACATCATGGAACCATCACCACCACTTATTCCCAAAATTTTTATCACCCCAAACAGAAACTCTGTGCTCATTAGGCAGTAATCACCATTCCCACTCATGCTGACCACTGGTAACCTCTAGTCTATTTTTTGTCTCTATGATTTTGCTTATTCTGGATATTTCATGTAAGTGAAATCATATAGTATTTGTTATTTTGTGACTGGCTTCTTTCACTTAGCATATTTCAGCGTCCATCTACATTGTAGCACGTTATCACAATTTCGTTCTTTTTCATGGCTCCATGATATTCCTTTGTAGGTATATACCACATTTTGTTTATTCATTTATCAGTTGATGGAAACTTGGGTTGTTTCCGCCTTTGACTATTGTGAATAATGTTGCTATAAATATTGGTGTACAGGTATCTGTTTGAGTTTCTGTTTTTGGTTCTTTTGTGTATATACCTAGGAGTGGAGTTGTGGGGTCACCTGTTAAGTCTGTGATTAACTTTTTGAAATGATGAAACTTGAGAATTGATAGTAGACATGTCTGCCTGGATTCTTTTTTTTAAAACTAGATTTATTGAGATATAAGTGATGAATAAAAATTGTATATATTAAACTGTATAACTTGATGTTTTGATATACAGTGATGCATTGCCTAATGACAGATACGTTCTGAGAAATGCATCCTTATGTGATTTTGTGTGAACTTCACAGAGTGTACTTACACAAAACTAGATGGTATAGCTGACTATATGCCTAGGGTATAGGATATAGCCTATTGCTCCTAGGCTGTAAACCTGTACAGCATGTTACTGTACTGAATAGGCAATTGTAACAATGGTAAATATTTGTGTATCTAGACATATCTAAACATAGGAAAGGTATATAAAAATATAGTATAAAAATAAAAATTGGCACACATATGTAAGGCACTTACCATGAATGGAACTTACAGGGCCGGAAGCTTCTCTGGGTGAGTTAGTGAGTAAGTGATGAGTGAGTATGAAGCCTAGGATATTACTATACACTTAGGCTACACTATAAATGTATAAGAAATTATCTTCACAAATAAACTAACCTTAGCTTACTGTAACTTTTTTACTTCATAAACTTTAATTTTTCAACATTTTTTGACTCTTTTGTGATGACACTTAAAACACAAACACATTGTACAGCTGTATGAAGATTTTTTAAAAATATACTTATTGTATAAGTCTTTTTCTATTTTTATCAAGGCATCACTAGGCAATAGGAATTTTTCAGCTCCATTATCTGATAAGGCCACATTGCAGATGCGGCCTGTTGTTGACCCATATGTTGTTATGTGGCACGTGACTGTGTGTATACATTGTGAAATGATCATAATCAAGCTAATTAACACATCCATCGTCATCATAGTTACCATTTTCTCCCCTTTGTTTTTTGAGGTGAGAACACTTAAGATCTACCCTGTTAGCAAATTTCGAGTGTGCAATTCAGTATCATCAGCTAGACTAACCGTGTTGCATGATGGGTCTCCAGAACTTGTTCGTTCTGCCTGAAACTTTGTGCCCTTTGACCACCATCTCTTCATTTCCCCCTGGGCCTGGGTTCTTTGCTCTACCGCTGGTAATAACCAGTTATGTGAACTCGGACAAATGCCTTCACCTTTCTGAGTCTTTTTGTTCACCTATAAAAGACAGAATATAACTTACACTTTGCAAGCTTCTCTTCCAGCTCTGTACTTTTGGATTATAAAAGTTATGGAGGAGTCACGTTTAGTTCAGGTGAGAGTTCACATAAAGCTTTCTAAGAAAATGGACTGTACCTAAGATTGTGAATGAGAGATCAGAGGTGTGTCTCATTCCCACCAGTTCCCCAGAAAGGACAGCTTTCTAGTCAGATTTTATTTTGAAGATGTAAGTAGATTAGGGAGAGACTCATTTTTCCCTTTGTGGGCTTCACTGGCTACAGTGGTGATAGTAATACCCTAAATGATTAGATAAAAATAACACTGACAATGACAAATGACTGACTGTGATTCACTTTGGGGAACTGTTTGGCTGGCTGGCTGAGTCTTGTGCCAGAAAAGAAGCTGAAAATACCTTAGCAGCATCCTCTAGGCTAGGAAGATATTAAACTTTAGGATGCCAGGTACTTGGTTAGACTGTGAATATAGTCATGGAAGGAAACAGCTTTAAGGTGGGCTGAATGGAAGGGCAGGTTATATGTGGAATTTGCAGCCACGCTCTTGCAGCCCTCAGTGGTTGCAATTTTAAAGTGAACTCAGGAGAACAGGTACATTACTCAGTGCCAAGTGACTTCACTTTATATCCCAATGATGGTATGAGGGAAAAGTGGCAATGTGGAAAGAATTAACAGAGGGAGCAATTGTTCACCTGGTGTGATTCGGGGACTCCCCCAAAAGGCTTGTTTTTTCATGACATTTCTCCGGTCAATGACTTCTCACTGCCTCTAGAGCAGGTTGAAATTCTCTGGTCTGGTGTCCACACTAAATTGATCTCACACCATCCACTCCTCACCTTCTGGTTTATTCTGTGTGGCTTACAGCCCTGTGCCCCCTCCTATATTCATTTCACTTTACCTAAAATAATGAGAAGAATGTGAGAGATTGACATATTGGGTGCTTTCTGGGTGCTTGCTTTTGTGCTATTCTACAGTAGACCCCTGGCCTTGTCTGCAGGGGATGCATTCCAAGACCCCCAGTGGATGCCTGAAACCTTGGACAGCACTGAGCCCTTTATATACTGTATTATCCTGTACGTACATACCTATGATAAAGTTTAATTTATAAATTGGGCACAGGAAGGGATTAACAATAATAACTAATAATAAAATAGAAACATATTAATAACAATATACTGTAATAAAAGTTACGTGAGTGTGGTTTCTCTCTCTCTCTCTCTCTCAAAATATCTTATACTGTACTCATCTATTTTTGGACCGCGGTTGACTGTGGGGAACTGAAACAGTGGAAAGTGGAACCGAGGAAAGCAAAACCACAGGTAGCAGATGGGCGGGGTTGGGTGGGGGATACTGTACGTGCATTATCCGATTTAATTTTTCTCAAACTCTGTGAAGCAGGTGGTATCGTTATTATCATCCTCATATCACCATCATCATATTCCTCACTACCACCACAATCATTTTCATTTCATTAGTGAGGAAACCGAGATTTATTTATTTTATTATTTTTTTGAGACAGAATCTCGCTCTGTCACCCTGGCTAGAGTGCAGTGGCGTCATCGTAGTTCACCGCAACCTCAAACTCCTGGGCTCAAGTGATCCTCCTGCCTTAGCCTCCAAGTAGCTGGGACTACAGGTGCACACCGCCATGCCCAGCTAATTTCTTTCTATTTTTTAGTAGAGACGGGGGTCTCGATTTTGCTCAGGCTGGTCTCGAACTCCTGGGCTCAAGCAATCCTCCCACCTTGGCCTTCCAGAGTGCTAGGATTTTAGGCGTGAGCCACTGCACCAGGCCGAAACTGAGATTTGGTTGAAATGATTTACCCGAGATGACACTGTTAATGAGTGGTAGAGTCATGATTGCAGCCCCAGTGGCCCATCTACAGAGCCCAAAGACTAAAAACCGAATTGTGCCATTTGATGCCATGCTTTACTGTCTTCCTCACACATCCAGACTCAATCCATTGCATTTCTTCTTTCCATAACAAAAAGCAATGGCTCCTTCTCTGAGGCTCTGTCGTATTTTTTTAACATGCTGTTCCACATTTGTGTACTCATTGTCTCTCCTTCTGCTTCATTGAGGAGTCATTGAAGCCTGAGTTTACCATATATTTGGTTTTTGTCAGAGTTTATTAAATAGGTGTTGGCATGACCTAGTACTCTGCTATCTGTATTTAGCCCAATTTCTTTTGGTTCTAGTTTATATTTTTCAATGTCTTAGAATATTTCTGTTAAAATGCCAGTATTTTAGCTGAAAATACTAAGAGCCTAAATGATACTGTGCATTTCCACCTTCACTTTACATGCTAATGACTGTGTCTCTGGTTAAGTAGAATTGTGGGATTGCTTAGTTCAGGCAAGTCATATTTTAGAAATACTGTAGCTCAAGTGTCATGGAGACCTCTTTTTAAGTCCCTAGCTTTGTCACCTATCTCAGCCATGAGAGAGTTACTTAACCTCCTATCCTTCTGTTTCCTTTTTTGTTAAATGGAAAAGATAATACCTACTTGTCAGGATTATAAAACAGATTAAATGGGATAATGCAGGCTAAGTGCCTGAGACATATCAGACCACAGATAAATGGCACAGCTTGTTGGTTTTGACCTTTAGCTTTGATTCTGGCCTGACTGTGACCTTCAATTTTGAATTACATTTACTGGCTTCTTCAACTCTGAACTGTTTGTTTGATTAACTTGCCTTTTTTTTTTTTTTTTAAAGAGATAGGATCTCACTCTGTCACCCAGGCTAGAGTGCAGTGGTGTGATCATAGCTCATTGTAACCTTGAATTTCTGAGCCCAAGTGATCCTCCCACTTCAGCCTCCTGAGTAGCTGAGACTATAGGCACACACCATGCCTGGCTAATTTTTGAAAACTTTTCGTAGAGACGGGATCTCGCTATGTTGCCCAGGCTGGTTTCAATCTCCTGGGCTCAAGCAATCCTCTTGCTTTGGCCTCCCAAAGTGCTACTGTAACAGTGTGAGCCAATACACCTGGCCTAATTTGCTTTTTGATTCAAATGATGTAGTTTAATATCACCAATATTAAGTAGTAGAGTCAGGATTAGAATCCAGCTAGCGTAATTCCAGAGCCCAAATAGTAAAAACTAGCAAACTAGTAAATCCTTGCCCTACACTGCCTCAATAAATTCACTGTGCTGTCCAACCATTGGTTGCAATCCATCTCATTTGCTTTCTGTAGCGACAAGTCATGGCTCTGGGGTGGAGGAAATGGAGAGCTGTTTTTTGATGGGTATAGAGTTTCAGTTTTGCAAGATGAAAAAGTTCTAGAGATCTGTTGCACAATGTGAATATAGTTCTAAACACTACTGAACTAGTTCTAAACACTACTGAATTTTATGTGTTTTCTACCACAATTTATATCCTTCTACCTCAACCTTCCAAGTAACTGGCAATACAGGTATGAGCCACCATACCTGGCTAATCTTTAAAATTTTTTTGTAGAGACAGGATCTCTCTATGTTGCCCAGGCTGATCATAAACTCCTGGCCTCAAGTAATCCTCCAGCCTCGGCCTCTCAAAGCACTGGGATTATAGGTATGAGTCATCATGCCCAGCCTAAGTTTTTAAAAAAGTAATGACGACTTCTTTTGGGTTCCTGTAAAACTTTTGTATCTCTATTGTTTAAGCCCTCTAGAAGATTGTCTAAGCCACTTCTCTTGTGACATACTTTTTCTCTGTTTCCATGAGCAACACTAATTGCAAAGTCCATGTCCTTTCTTCTTTCTAAGCAAGTGGTTATGTAGTAGAAGGGTTCCTTTTATAAAATCTGGTGATTTAATACTTGTGAGTTTTAATTTAGAGATTATGAGGACAAAGGTATATTATGTAAGGTGTATTTGATACTATTCACTTTCACTGCCGCATGTTTGCATATTTCTGTGGGTTTCTAAGTATGAGCCTTTAGGATATCGGGTAAAAGGAAGATGTTTTCTATGTTTGCATTATTGCCATAAGCCCAGGACAAGAGCTGATATCAGAAAACTCTGTACTACTAGGACATAAGTTTGATTCTGAATGATTTGGGCAAACTCATTCTGCTCAGTGTTGTATATGATAATTAGTCTGTAAGTGTAACTTCAGATGTATAGACTATCATAGACTCTGCTTAACCATAGTTAATTTCTTCATGAAGTGCTCAGAAATTTGGATTTTCTATTGCTATTTATTTAGTAGTTATGCTTTCTATTTTCAAAAGATTCTGAGATGGAAGGCACTTTTAAAAGCAATATATTAATAAAATGGCTCCGTTAAGGATAAAACCAGAGTAGAGACCATAAATGTGACTGCCACTTGGGGTAGATTAATTATTATAGTTGATACCAATCTGAATTTACCAACAACAAAACAAAGTTTAGGTTCATGGTTTATTATATGTGGCAGAAGACTGCTTAAAATTTCATTTTTCTTTTCAGGAAAGGAATTAAAGTAGAATTGTCTAGTATTGTCTAGAATTGCTACTAGAATTAAACTTGAAGATTTTTTCCCCCATGAATTCTTATTTGGGAGATAATAAGTAATAGACATTACTAACTATTTACAAGAAACAGAAATGCTCTTTAGTGTGTAGATTTTGTTAATAGCTAAGGCATAAATCATAAATCAGTAAAGATATTTTCAGGCTGGCCAGTATGGCAATGTTATTCTTCAGTTATTCAGCAACCTGCTTAATGTCTGTTATTTGCCATACTGTGCCAGACATTGGTGATTAACAAAGCAAAATTTGTCCTTGAAGTACTTAGTCCAGTGGAGAATTTAGGTAGGCAAACAGATTATTAGAGTACCGTGTGCAAAGTGCTATAATAGAGACATGTATACAGCGCTCTCAGATCCCAATGAGAGGGTATATCTTCCTGGAGTAGTTGAGGGAAGGTTCTAATGATAAATGATATTTGAGTTGATTCTTGGAGTTTGCCAGGTTGAGAGTGGAAGGAAAGGAACATTCTTTACAAAAAGATTACTCTTAGGAACTTGTACAATCTAGAAAATAGGTAATTAACATCCACTGAACTTTTCAACTCAAATATCGTATGTCTTCAGTGGGCCTTTGGCAGGTACTTGCAGGCAGCAACTTCATGATTAAATTCTCTCAGATGCCTACAGGGTGGGTATTGTGCTATATGGTCAAAGCCCATTAAATGTTGGATGGATCGATGCATGAAAGAAAGGAGAGCCATGTCACAGATCTATGTCACAGACATTACTAAGCATAGATACAGTAGAGTTGTCACTGTGTTAGGAAAACTTGGAAGTTGATTTATATTTTCAGCCAACTAGGAGAGCAATCCATTTTTATAAAGGCAGCAATGGGACTGGAGATAGAACCAATATTTTTCTCAGAAAAGAACTTGAACTTCTATGAATTACCTGCACAAACATTTAGCTTGGACTCTGGAGTCCTGCCCTGTATAGCATAAGAAGAATGAGTTCACTCTAAATAGTAGTTTAAAAGCAGTTATTAGCAGCAATCATAACATCCCTGAACTTTAGCCAGGCCTCTGTGGAGTGTGTAATTTTAAATAGAGCTGCTTCCTTATGGTCCCTGTAGAATTATTAGGCTGTGCAATGTATGCCTGAGCAGCACAGAGCCTTGACCTGTGGACGGGGTTATTTTTAGATGCTTGGTGAATGATTACCAAGTGCAGTTTTACTTTTGGTGTTTTAATGTTGAGCTACTTCTTCTGACAGCAACTAATCATTAGGCTCAAAAAAACTTCTTAAGACTCTTCTTGTTCAGAGAATGCAGACCTTTATTCTGACTCCAGAACCATGTATCTATATACCTGCCTGACTGTTCTCTTGTCTCATAGCTATCTCAGACCTACACAGGGTCATTTAGAAAACTTATTCTTTACCACCACCTCCAGATTTATGCTGCCTTTTGCTCTGTGCCCTTCTTATGAAGTGCACCACCATTCACCTAGTGACTCAAGCCAGAAACAAGGTACTAATTTTTGCCCTTAAGTTTAATCAGTTTCACTTGATATTTCTGACATCTATGCATTTTTTCTCCATTGACGGGCTGTCACTCTCATTCAAGCTGCCATCATTCACTTGAACTACTGCCTTGGCCTCCTTCCTAGCTTCCCACCTTTCACTTTTGCTATTTTTAATCGGTTCTCCACGTAGCACCTGTGGTGTAAAACAACTTGATTACATTATTTCCCTGCTTAAAAGCCTTCAATGGCTTTGCATGGCACTTTGGATAAACTATACTGATGCTGGCCTGGGCATGATACGGCTTTGACTCACCTTTCCAACTTCATCTTTCCCTCATTCTCTCTGTCTTACTTTCTCTCTGGCAGCGCTGGCTTTCCTTCCACTCTTTGAATGTACAGAGCTCTTTCCTGCCTTGGAGTCCTTTTGTTTTCTTTGCCCACTGTGCTTTTGTCTGCTCTTCACCTGGGTGACTCCTTCTCATTTTTTTAGGATTCATATTAATTGTTAACTTTTTCCTGAGAGGTCTTTCCAGACCGTCTATAGGAAATCTACCCTCTGATAACCTCTCTCAAGACTTACCAGAGTTTTAAAAACATCATTTGTTTCTTCTGTGTCTCCCCACTATAATATAATGCTCCATGGGGACCATGTCTGTTTGGTTTCACACCGTACCACGTAGCATGTTGCATGGTGCTGGTACACGGACAGTAATTTATAAACGTTTGTTGAATGAAAGACTGTCATCAAAATAAGTTGGTCTGGAAGGAGCATCTTGCCTTTCTCTTTGCAGTAACAGGAGGGCTGGCATCTAATTCCTGTAACAGTGTTTGCAGAGTGCTTCCGCAGCAGTGTCTAGTAGAGTACTTGTAGAAGCTCGTAAGTTATTTGCCATTTTGCTTTCTGCACAAAAAGCTTGGTGGCACTGTCAGAGTTTGTCCTTGCGAGTCTAACAGACTAAATTGATGTTCTGTTTTTGTTCCTATAATACTGTGCAACCTTAAGCAAGTTAACCCAGTTCTCCCAGGTGTGTTAACCCATATATTAAATGGGGAAAATTATATCCATTGCATATGCTTATTATGAAGATTAAATGAGATTACATATGCAAAGGGACTAATACAGAGTTTGGCACCTTGTAGAAGTTCAGGCATTCTTCTTATTTCCTTTATATCTCGATAGATTAATGAAGACTCAGGGGAAAAAAACTCATTTAACTTATCCTGAGATCTTATTGTTTTCACTTAATGCATAATCATACCCAGGAGCACTAACCGAGGGTCAAACCAGCTTAAGAGAAAAAAACTCCATCTCTAGAGTGCAAATAAGCAATGATGGACTGGCTATTTGACAGTAAATAACATTAGACTTCCTCAGAAAAGTACACATGTGATTCTCCTCTGTCTTACCCCAGGGGTTATTGGTTAACATTGTTAAATTGTAATGACTAGTAATTACAGGTAGATATTTTCCATTCTGGTTCAAGTAGATATTCCATAGAGATAAGTCATATGAATACATTTTCCCATTTTAAATATTTCTATATCTAAGAAGCCTTGGCAATACTTTTGAAAACTGTGGAGTCTAGTGCTCTTTAAATTGTCAGCTTTGAAGATAATATAAAAAATTAAATATTCTGAAGAGAGGTTATTAGCTTTAAAATCTGATGAGTTAGACTCAATAGGTGGTAGATACACTTAAGCCATACCAATCTGGATGTTAGATTGAGTTTAAGGGAAAATGCTTGGATTAAATCTATCAAAATCACCAAAGACTGATTCTCTGCCACTTAATCAGGATCCAGCAATAGCACTATTAGGTATCTACCCAAAGGAGCAAAAGACATTCTATAATAAAGACAGCTGCACTCGAATGTTTATGGCAGCACAGTTCACTATAGCAAGAATGTAGAAACAGCCCAAGTGCCTGTCAATCCATGAGTGGATTAATAAAATATGGTATATGTATACAATGGAATACTACTAAATTATAAAAAACAATGGTGATCTAGCACCTCTTATATTTTCCTGGATAGAGCTTGAGCCCATCCTCCGAAGTGAGATATCACAAGAATGGAAGAATAGGCACCACATGTACTCGCCATCAAACTGGCACTGACTGATCAACACTAAGGTGCTCACAGAGTAGTAATATTTTTTGGGGGTTGGGGATTGAGGGTGGGTAAAGTCACAACTGATGGACGTGGCGAGAGTTGTAGCGGGGGAAGAGCAAGCTTCAAATCATGGTTGGGATGTGGCAAAGTCATAACATGTAACCAAAACGTTTGTACCCCCATAATAGCCTGAAATTAAAAAAAAAAAGATTTCCTGGTAATGATGGTATAATTGTTCCAGCAAGTGTTAACAGCAAGTGTAACAGCCCGCGTAACAGCTCTTGACTGGGGAAATAACCGAGCGGTACGCGGAGAGTCGGAGAACAGCCTTTATTCAGCTGGCAGGCTCAGCCAACTTCTGATCCCCCCTTCCTTGTTCTCCTCCAGTTTTTATACCCTTGGTAGGACTCAAAAAGCATCCAATCAGCAACAAGCTTTAACATCCAATCGGCAACAAGTTTTAACATCCAATCAGCAACAGTGGGATTCAAAAAGTACCCAATCAGGATCACGCGAGCAGCGCGGCCGAGTACCGAGCGCGGCCTGGACCGGCACATGAGGCCCAGCCCCAGTAGCCTGCACCCACCCGCCGTGGCCTCCAGCCAGCCCTGTGCAGCACCCTGTGCAGAGCGGCAGGAAGGCGCCTGATGGTTTTCCCCATCATTCCCCCCTTTTGATGCCCTTATCAGTTTACACAGAGGCATCAACCTCTCTATGAATCTAATAACTGCATTGAGCAAGCAGGGTCCCATGGTTACCATAAGAAGTATAGAGGCCCAGCTGGGGGCAATAAGCCCCAAGCCTGTTCTAACTTCTGTTTTCTACACTTTGACTTTGGTAGTTACTCCTGACTGGTTTATATATTCTTCCCCAGAGAGCCTCAACCAAGAACACAGAGGCACCCCTTGTAAACCCAGAAAAGGATTACCAAGAAACAAGTTAGTCCAGTCTCTTGGGGTGGAGGCCCCGAGTCCAATTCCCATAAGAGTCCAGACCAGTGGTCCCATTCAGTCCTTGGCTTCCAGCCAGATTCAGGGGCAATCCGTATACATTGGTCCTTTTGTCTTGGGCATACCTGAGGGCTTGGATGAGCACCCTTAACTCTGCCCTCTGGGCTGACCATCCCCGAGGCAGCAGGGCTGACCTGATGACTTCGCTCTCTGTGGTGACTGCATAGCCAGCCAACCGT
>VBSM01001562.1:2502689-2527054 GCA_008086735.1 Cheirogaleus medius
CTCATGCCTGCGAATCCTTCAAGTTTCTGCAGCTTCCTCCGGATGTTGGAGGCCAATTGCCCAACGAATGCTGCATTCACCATTCTCTGGTTTTTGGCTGCCTCTGGGTCAAGAGGAGTATATATTCGGTATGCCTCACAGAGGCACTTGTAGAAGTCATAGGGTGACTCCTGTGGCTTCTGGGTAATTAGGGCAACCTTGTTCATGTTGGTTGGCTTTTTGGCCCCTTCCCGCACTCCTTGGAGAAGAGCCTCTTGGTACCGCTCGAGTGCCGTTTGTCCTTCTGGTGAGTGGAAATCCCACTCTGGGTTGGTCTCGGGCACCACTCATGATGCCCATTGTTCCACATCCAGGGTGCCCGCCGGCGCCCGTTCCTGCAGCCACTTCTGAGTTCTAGTCATGATCCGACGCCATTCTTCAGTACTGAAAAGGGTCAGTAGGAGTTGCTGGCAATCTTCTCATGTGGGATGGTGAGTCTGGAAGATAGAGTCCAGGAGGTCGATAAGGGCCTGTGGTTTCTCCGAGTAGGACAGGGTATGGTGTTTCCAATTCAATAGGTCGGTGGTGGAGAAAGGCTGATAATACAGGGCAGGTTGCCCCGGCCGGATGGTTCCGTCATCCCGAACCTGCAGCGGACCTTGCATTTCACACAGAGGCATCTGGAAGGCCAGGGTAAGGGGTTGGGCAGACCGCAACCGGCGGACGAGTGGTGGAGATGCCGGTGGTGGAGAAACCAATGGTGGTGGGGTGTTGGGTGCAGTCCCAGTCACCACTCTCCATACTGAACGTATGAAATTTATCAGCATGCACCTTAAAACTATTGGCTTGGATTCGGACCCTCCCATGTTTTAACTGGTTTAACAAGCTCTCCCGTTCCCTACACCACCGACAACACTCCCTTTCTGAACCTTGTCCCTGCCCAGATCCTGGTCCCTACTCCAGCTCCTCCCCTTTCTCTTCCGTTCAAGACAGACAATGGGTAGGGGCTGCTTTCAGGTGTCCGCCTGGCTGGGTCCCTCGAGGGAACTTAGGCGCGTCTTGGCTAATCGCAGTTATGACGTCACAGAACCCCAGATTAGGACCCACTCAAACCCCGTAGTTGAAGCTGTGGGGCTACAGACACAATGACCGCAAGCAGTCACTGTGTTCCTCCCACTCACACATTCACACAGAGGTTACACATTCCCTCCCCTGGAGGGTCCCTCTCCTTAGGAGGTGATCAGGCTCCTCTTCCGTCCCACTGACGGGCCTATCTTGGGCGGGCCCCGGAGCCCTACGTTGTCCGACATCCTGGCCTTGGCCTGCCACTCCAGCTTGCTCAGCCCAGCACCCACCTGCTCAGCCTCCTGCTCCTGCCCGTGCACTGCGGAGGCCAGCACCTGCCAGGAGGCCTGTGGCAGCGTGGCCTGCGTCAGTGCCCCTGCTTCCCCTCCCTCAGCAAGACCTTGACAAGCTTATTGACCTTGGCCAACAGCTTAGTGCCCCTGCTTCCCCTCCCTCAGTAAGGCCTTCGCATTGCCCTTGGCCAACAGCTCTTGGCGCTAGAGGAGAGAGTTGCTGCTTGGCGCCCGCTGGTAGCCTGCCGTCCGCCGTCTGCTGTCTTCAAGGGGCCAGCACGGTCGGCTTTCCCAGTCAGGGAACCAAAATGTTCCGGCAAGTGTTAACAGCAAATGTAACAGCCCGTATAATAGCTCTTGACCGGGGAAATAACCAAGCGGCACGCGGAGAGCCGGAGAACTGCCTTTATTCAGCCAGCAGGCTCAGCCAACTTCTGATCTTCTGACCACCCCCCTTCCTTGTTCTCCAGTGTTTATACCCTTGGTAGGACTCAAAAAGCGTCCAATCAGCAACAAGCTTTAACATCCAATTGGCAACAAGCTTTAACATCCAATCGGCAACAAGCTTTAACATCCAATCAGCAATAAGCTTTAACATCCAATCAGCAACAGTGGGATTCAAAAAGTACCCAATCAGGATCACGCGAGCAGCGGGGCCAGAGGATGGGAGCAGGCGGTGGAGCACCGAGCGTGGGCCGGACTGGCACACGAGGCCTGGCCCCAGTAGCCCGCACCCGCCCGCCGCGGCCTCCAGCTGCCCTGCCGCAGCACTGGCCGGCGGGGAGGTGGCGAGCAGCCGCGTCCCGGTGCCCGATGGTTTTCCCCGTCAGAATGAAGCTGCAAGGTGAAGAAGCAGTCAAATCTTCTACCTTCTTGGTTCTAACCAGTTGGAACCTGTCCTATCCCCATCCTATTTTGATCAGGTGGTCTGGGACTTCCTGACTCAGTTAAGCAATGTCTGCCAGTTCCCTATCTCAATTACATTTGTTGCTATCATCCCTTCTAACAGTAATGTTGCTTTTCAATAAGAAATGTAAGGCCTGAGTGCCTTGAATCAATTGTCTAATAAATTGTTTCCCAAACTGTGAAAAAAATAAATAAATTTGTTTCACCCTATGACATGAGACGTAACCACTGCAAGGGGAATTGTTTCTCTCTAAGCCAAATCCTTCAGAGAGCTGGGGGCTTGAACATTAAAAGTTTAAGTTGTTAGTATTTGTCTACTCAAATATCGACCTAGACAAGGAGCTGCATTGTTTATTTAGAAGTAGGTATGATTGAGAGTGTTGATGCCAGCACATAGACAGGATGATTAATAGACATGGTACATTAATTGACTGCTTAGCTCATTTGTGTGGAACATGGGAATGTTGGGAAGGCCAAAGGAACAGATCTGAGTTCCTTCTGGGGACCTGTCACTCTGCCATGTTCTGTTGCTAAAGATCTCATCTCAGACCCAAACCAAGGATCTTGAAAATGTGCATGGTTGGTCATTTGGGACATTACACTCATGACACGTGCATGTACCCAGGCAAAATCCCTGGCTGACACTGCAGAAGGTGTGCAGAGTTAACGGGGCTGGGGTGGGGGGGGGGTGGTTACGTGAGTGCAGATGTCTGGACATCTCAGCTCATGGTCCGTTTCTCACTGCAAACTCAGCTTCATAAATCAGTGTAGCTAAACTGAGAATTGTGTTAGGAGTGTTAATAACATATGTCCTGAAGGAAGACTCACAGAAGGGATAAAAAACAGTTACACCATTGTCATGTTTTTGTTGTTTAAAAAGAAATTTTTCTTTTACTCAGTGGTTGTTTCTCAAAGCAAGTCAAGATTAAATCAATGAGTAGTTTTCGTCATTGAGTTTTATTTTGCGTCTGGTGAGGGTACCTTGCTTTAAAAAGAAATCGGCCTGGTACTTTGTGAACAACCCCTCCTGACCTTTCCCTTGAGTAGAAAGGGAGGCTGCTGTTAAATGAAGAAACAAGGCATCACCTTTGCTGAGATGCAAGTCCGATTGTTCAAAACAGACTCTCTCACACATCCCAACATAGAACTTCAGAGGGTCCTTCCTCCCATTTAAGCAATTGGATGTTTAAATGCCTTCCTACGGTATTTTGGCTTCATGAGACACTATGAATTGAAAGAAAGTTATGAAAGAGCCACAGTAGTATTCTTTGGTCTGCCTGTGAGTTACCTATTTGCAGCCTCTTGTGGAATGTAACAAATCATTTCTCTCTCTCTCTCTTTTAAACAGAATGCCATGAACCTGCCTCCTGACAAAGCCAGGTTACTGCGGCAATATGACAATGAGAAAAAATGGGAACTGATTTGTGATCAGGTAAGAAACAGCGATGCTTTTATCAAGGAAGCAATGAAAGGAGAACCAGATTTCTTGCCTACATATGTTGGACTTTTCCCAGGAGATGCATGGATTTCTGTGTGTCATTCTTTACCTTCCTATTTCTTATCACCAAAGGGAAAGCTAGATAATGACTTTTTGATTATTTCATTATTTTAGTTCTCCTTTATTTTCAAACATTTTGCAGTTAGATGCTCTGGGAAGTCTGATCAGAGAGCAAACTGAATTCAGATGGTCTATTTCTCTGTTTACTTTATGTAGCAATTTATGTTGCTTGACTCATGCAGATTCTCTAATTGACTTTCCTATTCATGTAAATTGATGTATATTCACACAAGAAGGTGAATTATTTTTTAAAAAATCTTTCTTTAGGCTAATAAAATTATTTCAGATTTTAGCAATTCTACAGCTGTTCTTATCATTAACTTATAACAACTTCATATTCTTCAGAGGGATATAATATAAAAAGTGGAATTTTTCATTTTCTTTCTCTCCACCCTCCAAATTCTATACCTTAGTGGTCCGCTAGTGAGACGTTAAAGTATCTCCTTCCAGCTTTTTTCTCCTTCTTCTGTTTTTAAAAAACAGAAAATGTGATTATACATACATGCCCACACTCTTCTGCCTCTTGGTATATATATGTCTCTACCTCATTCTTTTCAATGTAGATGGTATCCCATTATGTTGGTAGTAATTTTTGGTACTTAGTTGCAGAGCTGGCTAACTACAGGCTAGTTGTAATCCTTGGAAGGATCACTCTGTAACATAGGGACTAAGTCTCTGTATATTAGCTCTTTTATTTTGTGCCATGAGCCTTGTGGTGGTTGTAAACTTGCATCTGCTGCCACCCTGAAAGTTTCTGAGGAATGTTGTAATTCCTTCTAACACAGCCTCCTTGGGTTTCTGCTATGGGGAGAAATGTGTCGGGAGCAGAGGGATTTTTCTATCCCTTATGGGTAGAAGAAGGTTCATGTTTCCTAAGAAGTAGATGCACTTTGTTCACATAAAGCTTCTGAAACACTCATACGCTGTTTTATTTTAGTTCCTAAACTAAAGCAATAATGGAATGGTGGTGAATTCACCCTCTTTTTTCCATGCTATGCGTGAGCACTAAGAGTCGGTAGAAACCGAAGAAAAAGCTTACTGCGTATGTGACTGTGATACAAAAGAAAAAAGAATTTGCTCACCCTTATCTCCTTTGAGACTTAATGAGTGTTATCTAAGCCTAGTATTGCAGGGAAAAATGATTTTATATAATGACAATGAAAAAAGATAATGGGGATAATTGGCATAAGGGAAAAGTAATCATACAAATGAGGGAGGTGAAAAATTTGGAAGTGTGACAAGTTATGAGAGAACAGAGGCCAAGTGCAAAGGTAGGCTGCCCTCAGGGGGGTTGGTTGTTAGCACTGTGAGGGCTCACATTTCCTTCCCTCCCTTGTTTCTCTTCCCTCCCCTTCCTTTCCTTCCCTCTCTTCCCTTCCTTTCCTTCTCCCTTCTCCTCAGACTGGCAGGATTCACTGGCAGCCATGCTCCTTCCTCCTGGCTTTAGTGTATTATTAACTTTGGGATCTTAAATATGCCAGAAAGGGAAGACTGCTGCTGATGGGAGATTTCTAACAGCTGCATTCGTCTCTCAGACCAAAAATAGCTTCATACAATTGATATTGGGGTCTGGGGGATCTTGAGGCTGAGAAAGGAGCAAATCAGTTATCTAATTATGTTTCTGATTTTCAAGTCCTCAACGTTGAGGTGGTTATTGTCCTTAAATGTCAGTTTGCCAGGACTTGGAGAATTTAGCTACTTCTGTTCCTTTCTGCTGGTCACATCTGCATGTGCTTTCTCCACGCTAAAGTGGCTCCATCAGTTCTGAGGTATCATGGGTGATTTGTTGACAATAGTTAGAGTCTTAATTATTATTGGCAATAGCCACCATTTAGTAAGCAGATTATCTTAAGAGCTTTGTATTTAATCTTTATTTTTTTATTATTTTTTTTTGAGACAGAGTCTCACTCCATCACCCAGGCTAGAGTGTCGTGCGTCAGCCTAGCTGACAACAACCTCAAACTCCTCGGCTCAAGTGATCCTCCTGCCTTAGCTTCCAGAGTAGCTGGGACTACAGGCATGTGCCACCACTCCTGACTAATTTTTTCTATTTATAGTAGAGACAGGGTCTCGTTCTTACTCAGGCTGGTCTTGAACTCCTGACCTCAAGCAGTCCTCCCACCTTGGCCTCCCAGAGTGCTAGGATTACAGGCGTGAGCCACCGCGCCAGGCCCATTTAATCTTTAAAGCAATCATACTTGCTAGTTATCTCCATTTGACATAAGGGCAAGACTGAGACTTGGAGATTAAATCATTGGCCACAAGTCACATAGCGGTTAAGTGGTGGAGTGACAGGGGCACTCTTATTCTGTAGAATATGGCTGTCTCTGTTTCTCTGACTTACATTCTGACATGTTTTCCTGAGAGGGAGAGAAAGCTGGGAGTTGTAGCTCAGGCACTGAGCTTAACCTACTTTCATTAACCACTGTGATGAACCCGCATTGTTGGTTAACTATTAGTCATTGTGAGAATTGCGGCCAGCAGAAAATTGAACTTTTGTTGCATATGGGTAACCCATAGATGTGTCATACACATGAATATCATTTGTCCTGTATGTTTGTGAGGCCAAAGATAAAAACCATGAACTGGGGCTGGGTGTGGTGGCTCATGCTCATAATCCTTGCACTTTGGGAGGCTGAGGTGCGAGGATTGGTCGAAGCCAATCCAGCTTGAGCAACATAGACCCATCTCTACAAAAAATAGGAAAAAAATTAGCTGGACATGGTGAAGCATGCTTGTAGTCCCAGCTACTTTGGAGGCTGAGGCAGGAGGATCACTTGAGCCCAGGAGTTTGAGGTTGCAGTGAGCTATGATGATGCTACTACACTCTAACCTAGGAGACAGAGCAAGATCCTGTCTCATAAAAACAAAACAAACAAAAAACCCCATGAACTGAAAACATTCATAATAGTTACCATTCATATGGCAATGATAATGTATTGATGTTTATTGACTGAAGGTTTATCTGTTATATGTATGTACCATGTTATATATTAATATATGTTTTTGGTACCTACCTAGATCTGTTTATGGTATCTAACCTGATGAACACTCAAGATGTTTGATTTACATGAAATGTCCAGAATAGGAAAATTCATAGAGACAGAAAGTAGATTAGTGGTTGCCAAGGACTGGGAAGGGGGCATGAGGGAAGGACTGCTGAAGGGTGTAGAGGTTTCTTTTTCGGGTGATGGAAATGAGAGTTGCATAGCCTTATGAATATACTAAAATTATACACTTAAAAGTGTCAATTTTATGGTATGTGAATTATGTCTTGATTGAAAAACGATATTTGCTCCTGCAGTGATCAGGGATAGGAAAAAGAGAGGGGAGGAGAACTTCAGAGAAACAGTGAAATGTTTATGTGGATCTTCTTTGGACCTCAGTTTGAAAAAACTAATTATAAAAAGACTTCCTGAGAAAATTGGGGATATTTGCTTAGTGACTGAGATGATTCCAAGAAATTGTTGATTTTGGGGGGGTTTGATTTTAGCTTTGTGATTATATGAGAATCTGTCCTTATTTTTAAAGAAATGTGTACTGATGGTGTGGGTGGTGTATGACTAGAGTTTGCTTTAAAATACTTCATCAAAGGAAAAAAAGAGAGAAATAAGGAAAAGAGGAAATCTGAAAAAAATCTTTAATTGTTAAATCTTGGTTTTGAGATATGTTGGGGTCTTTTATAATATACTCTCAACTTTGTGTATGTTTGAAAATTCATTGTCTAAAATTAAAAATAAAGATATTTGCTACTTAATGATCTTCATTTTCCCTTATCTGTAAAATGTAGTTAATATTAATATCCTTAAATTATTTTGAGGATTGGGGCCATCTGTGTAAAGTACATAGAATAATACCTGGCACATAGTAGGTGCTTCTAAAATTCTATGGCTACTACTACTTAAGGGCCCAGATATTTCCTAATACTACTGTTATTGGTTTTATTAACCAACCTGTCTTCAAAAGATTCAGGGAAATTTATCACATCAAATCTATCATCATATGTTACCCAAACATACTTTATGGTTCGGATACATGTATGATGCTGTCAGAAAGGCTTCAGCTGTGAATTTTCAGTCTAAGAAAATACCAGGGCACATCTCTTATTGTGAAGCCTTTAAACTGCGATTGTGGGGTGGTGGTGTTGTTGATATCTGACATATAAGACACCCCTGACCCCAGTGCTTTGTGCACAAACAGTATATTGAATACAAATATTTTATTTCTTTTTAAGCAAATAATAAGGATATATTATCTGTTACTTAGGATACATGTTATAGTAGGAGATACAATGTGATAAGTAGCATTAAAGAAATTTATTTCCAAAAGGATGTCTATGAATACCAGTGTTGAAGGACCCATGGAGAAAGTATTTTAGGTTTCAGTTCCATGAAAAACTAGATGGATACTATGAATCGTGGAATTGGTTATGGTTCTCCTTTTTTTCTTTGCCTGCTGGAATGCTCAGAGCCAAATTTGTGGCCTGCCCTTACTAACTGTACAGTATCTTAATGACATGTATTTTGTTTATCAACCTCATCCAGGACTTCTTCTAAGTTTTCCTGCCCACATTTTCCTTCTACACTGATTTCCTAGCTTAAAAAAAAAATTGTGTGAAGTTGTTAACTTTTGGAAGTCATCTTTTTGAACAAGATAACTATATCAGCATTGCCAGTGAACAAAGATTATACTTGGATTAATAACTAAACTTAAATTTATGCTGTAGGCTTTGTGCAAACTGGTGCATTGAATCTGCTGTGCTTTTCCCTAAGCAAGCAAGTATGGCATGTCACAATAAATGCTTTATCATGCATGATTTGACTTATGAGTGTCATTTGAGTTGAATACAATTCATCGTATAATTTGGGGCACCAAACTTTTCATACTTTCCTGTGGTAGCATTAGTCTATCACTTTGTGTTGTATTTGTTTAAATATGTCTCCCTCCAGATTGAGTTCCTTTAGAGTATGGGCTGTGTGTCATTTGTTTGGGTACCTCCAACAACTTGCTTAGTGCCTGAAACATAGTAAGTGCTTACTGAAAGTGTGTTGAATGAAAGAAAAGTGGCCGATGCGTGTTTGGGAGAAAGTAGAGAAGGCAGCTAGCATTATTGGCAGAGAAGAAGTAGACGGGTGCTGTTTGCTCTTGCTTTATCCTTCTCATCTCAATTCTAGAAACTACTTTCAAGAGAGAAGGATACCTGATGTAGATATGAGGGAGCCTGTGTGGGCATTTCTTCAGAGAAGCTGGCTTCGGCTTACCCATGGCCAACTGAGACGTGAGGCTACATGGACTGGGTGAAATAGTAGTAACTCCAGTTCTTTGGCTTATGCCAAGAGCAAGATAACCATTTCTGTGTGTGTTTTTTAATTGTAGTAAATATATATAACATCACATTTATCATCGTAACCATTTTTAAGTGTACAATTCCATGGTATTAAGTACGTTCAGATTGAAGACGAAAAATTTTAAGATGACTGACACTGATGAGCATATATTGCATAAATTACGTCCCAAATTTCGTAAAGGTTAAATCCCAAAGACCGTTCTATAGTAACAATATTCCAGAAATACCCTGTGGTCCTTTTCTAGATCATTGCATAAAAGTAAAGATGACCTGAGCCTCTCATGGGTCTCAAAGGTTGGAGTCACATGGAAGAACTATCTAACTTGGAGGAATGGGGATGTTGAAGCCACAGAAGAGGGGGACTTCTCTGCTGGATTTGAGGTGCATCCCTAGTTCTGTGTTGTAGTAAGTGATCAGAGTCCCATGAGGACATTAATTCAAGGACTCTTTGGAGACACTGAGACAAACTTGATAGTAGCATGAAATGACAGTGCGAGTGTAGAAATCTGCAAATGTTAAAGTTCCTTTGATAACTGTAAGGAAAACCCCTCAAGCTGTCCAAGCGTATAACAGCTCTTGCAGGGGTATTTATACTGATGAAAAGAGAGAAAGCCCTTTGCTCTCTCTCAGGCCACAATTTTTGGTGTAGACCCTGTGCTGCACTTTTTGGTGTGGGGGCCTTGGCTATTTCCCACAAGTGTAGAGCTCTTGGCACAGTGGGTGGGTTCAGGGAGCTTTAGAGATCGGGATGAACTCAGATTTTCAGATCATTATACCTGGAAGGGTTGTTAGAGCCATTTATCTCAAGCCACTCTGTTTTTATTTTTTCTGCTGGAAAAGTTAACACATGCTTGTCAAAAATAAACTTTAAAAAAAGAATATGGAGTAAGTGAAAGTCCTTTTGCCTTTCCTGTCTGTTCTATAACCTCCTTATTTTGTGGATGATGAAACTGAGGTTCACAGAGCATAAATGAATAGATCAACCCCACCCAGATAGTGAGATGAGAGCATCTATTTTCAAACTCCAGGCACAAGCCCTTTCAGTTGTTCCCTGTTACCCCAGGGGCTTGGAAACCATCTGTTGAAGCAAAAATCATAGTAGGTAAGGGGCTGTCACTAAGGTTCTGTGCTGTGGCTTCTCAAGTGATTTTGAGGGGGCCTGTAGAACTTATAGGTAGCGGGGAGCTTATTCATAATGGTGCCTCTGCTGAATGGTCACCTGGAAGTGGTCAGAAAATTCAGGACACTTGAGGTGACTAATGCTGATGGGTGTCGATTCCATGAATGAACAATCCAGTCCAGAAACTGTTAGAAGTGCCACACCCAAACTCAGTTAGGAAGCTTCCCTCGGGGTGTTCCGGCAAGTGTTAACAGCAAGTGTATAACAACTCTTTTAACAGCTCTTGACCCAGGAAATAACAGACCGGCATGTGGAGAGTCGGAGAACAGCCTTTATTTGGCCAGCAGGCTCAGCCAACTTCTGATCTTCTGACTCCCTCTTCCTTGTTCTCCTCCAGTGTTTATACCCTTGGTAGGACTCAAAAAGCATCCAATCAGCATTAAGCTTTAACATCCAATCAGGAACAAGCTATAACATCTAATCAGGATCGCGGGAGCAGCTGGGCAGTAAAGCACTGAGGGACCGGAGCTGAAGCGGCAGGGAGGCGGCTGCGTCCTGGTGCCCCGGCGCCCGACGGTTTTCCCCATCAGGGGTTTGCTGGTGCTGATGGTGTGGTTGTCATTTTCTGGGATGACTTGGCTTGGCTGGACCTTGCCTCCTAAGGGCTGGCTGTTGCTTTTCATTGTGTCCTTGGGTCAGGGACCAGAGGAAGGTTGAGAGATGGGAGTCTCCCCTTTCTTCACTTCTATGAAGTTAAAGGGCAGGCAATTAAAACAAATCAAAAAGATGAGAGGGAAGAGGTGGCAGGAAATTGTACCCACTTAGACTCAGCTTTCTGTGTTAAGCACCTCAGGGAGGCCAGATTGCAGCCCTCAAGGCCTGGAACGAGTCCCAATCCAGGGGAGGGGAAGGCCTCTGCTGTCACTCAACCAGGCTGAGTCAGGCCAGAGGCACTAAGATACTCCACCACACTGAGGTACTCCATTACACAGTACATCGTGTGCTCCATACTCCAGTACGTTGTACTCTCACAGTGAAAGCTGCTTTTCAACACAACCAACTCGTACCATTTAAATGTATTTAATCATTAAGAATATATTATTTTTTAAGCCCTTTACTTGCTTTCTCATACTGTACAAAGCAGATTCCTTATTGTATAACTGGCATCAATAGTTAAGCCAATTTACTACTAGAATCAAATTTCTTAAAAAAAATTAAAGGGCAAATTTATCTCCATTTTTTTTCCCTTAATGTTCATGTTTTTGTGAGCCAGTTGGAGCTCTTCTCTGCCAAGTAAGCAAATATAAATGGATCCTGATAAATTATTTCCTGTGTACCATCAGAGTTTAGGTAATGAGGGCTTGTCTTTGGAGCACCAGGGGTAATAAACAAGTAGTGACAATGGTGGGGTTTTTATAGCCTTCTTCAGTGTTGGTGGCTGCTATGTTAGAGTCATTTGAGCATGCGTATGGAGTGCAGAGACAGTGGGGAGGAAGTTGAAGGAAAATACAGTGACACCGGCAATAACCTTCCCCTTGCTTGCAGACTTCAGACTTAATCTGCCCTTAACCTTTATCCTCCTTTTTCTAGGCTTTGATTCTACATTTAGCTCACTGCTTTCATTCTTCCTCCCAGCTGTTGGGATAGTAGACGGCCATCACCCCTCCCCCTCTCCCTGCCTTCTGTCCTCAGGCTCACCGTATTCACTTTTATTATACTTAATATTGTTTGATGTTACATTGTTTACATTTTTACTATGTTTCCATAATTCTGTGGTTTGTTGAAATGCAATTGATTTTTAAATCGTTATTAGGTTTTTGTGATCTGTTTAATTCTTTTTATCTTTTATCTTCCAACCTTAGTGGTTTTCTCTTACTATTTTGATATCCCTCTGTGTAATCCTGTCTTTGGCTCTGCATTGGTCAGATTTTTTGTTTGGTATTTTGTTTTCTAGTTTTCCTTTTTTTTAAAAAAAAAAAATCAGTATGTACCTTATAAAAATAAGAATTTTCTCTTGTATCCAAACAAGGTCACCACACTAAAATGAATAATAATTCTTACTATCATCTATTTCCCTGTTTATAGTTCCCGATTTTCTGTAAGATGTTCTTTCTACTTGGTTTGCTTAAATTAGAATTTAGTACAGGATCAGTCACAGATTGCATCTGGCTGTTATGTTCCTTAAGTCTCTTTTAATCTGGAACAGTCTTTTTGTTCATGATACTTTTGAAGATCCCAGGTAAGCCCTCTCATGGAAAATTTCACTTTCTGCATTTACCTGATTGTTTCTTAGTGGTGTCTTAGCTCCTGAATTTCCTTTTAACTAGAAGTTAGATAAAGGCATAATAGATGGATATTGAATATCTTTGTCAAGAATGTCATAGGAGATAATGTCTGGTTGTCTCACCATTAGGTAAAATTGAACAATGGATTATCAGGTGACATCCTGATCCTTCCATTGTAAAATTGTTTTTCTTTTTGTGCTGGAAAGAATCAGTGTGGTGTTACTTTGGTACCACGTATATGTCCAGCTACCTGTCAACCTTGTACCTAATGGGTTTAAAGTCAATTGAAAATCTTTTGCAGAATCATTTTCATTAAGAATTGCAAAAAGACAATTTTCTAATTTCTTTTTCCTTCTTCATTAAGCTAGCAACTAGTGCTTTCAACTGGGTCTTGGTTTACCCTGGAATATAATTATTCCTGAAATTCTTTCCCTCAGTTGCTGGTTTTCAAAGTAAGGATTTGGTTTAATAAATACCTCAAAAGGTGACCAATGAGTTTTCTTTGGCTTCCATTTTTGAGTCCCACTGTGAATGTGAATGCATGGATTTTCACGGCCGTTGTGTTTCGGTCATCATTATTTTTATTTGAGACAGCATCTTGCTCTGTCATCCCGAGTGACTAAGGCATCATTGTAGCTCAGTGCAGCCTCAAACTTCTGGGCTCAAGAGATCCTCTTGCCTGAGCCTCCTGAGTACCTGGGACTATACCACACCTGGCTAATTTTTGTATTTTCAGTAGAGATGGGGTCTTGCTCTTGCTCAGGCTGGTCTTGAACTCCTGAACTCAAACAATTCTCCCACCTTGGCCCCCAGAGTGCTCAGATTACAGGTGTTAGCCACCGTGTCTGGCCAATATGATATTATAATATTTTTGAGGCTTGTATTATCACCTCTTTGACCTAGGGAAACTCCTTCATGCTGGCTCCTGTGTCCTTTTCACACGACCCTATTAATCCTTGGGAGCTTGTTTTTTGGTAAAAAAATGTTCTTAGGCTTAACTTGTACCTTCCTTGCCTCAGGTGTAGAATAAGCCATTTCTCCAAGAAGCCCTATTCTTTTTAGTGGGGGGTGATATTAGAGATGAGACTGTGATGCGACAGGTCATCACAGCCACTGGGTGAATTTGCTTCTCAGTTTAAGTTTCTGGACCTTGAAAATACATGTCTAAAAATGACAAGTTCATACTGATATTTCCAAATCAATTTCTATTAATTTGCTTAATCTTATTGATTTTATAATTATCATTTTTCTTTTACATTGAAATGTTCGATTCCTAACATTAATGATTTCTTTTCCTGTAATATAAAAAAGTTTCAAAATAATAATACCAGTGTCATTACTACCTAAAACATTACTAACTAAAATTACTGAATGAAGTATAATTTTTTTTATAGTTTTTGTGCTCCAATTGATAGCCTAACAAGTAGATGCTGTATTAGTTTCCTATGGCTCCCATGACAAATTACCACAAATTTGGTGGCTTAAAACAACATAGTTCTGGAAACCAGAAGTCTGAAATGAGGGTGTTGGCTGGGCTCTGTAGCCTCCAAAGGCCTAGAGGAGAATGCTTCTTTGCCTCTTCTAGCTTCTGGTGGCTCTAGGCATTCCTTGGCCTGCAGCTGCATAGGTCCAGTCTCTGCTTTCATCGTTACCTGGACTGCTTTTCTCTGTGTCTTCTCTTGTCAGAACAGTTATTGGATTTAGGGTCTACTTTGATAATCCAAGATGGTCTTATCTTGAGATCCTTAACTTTATTACATCTGCAAAGACTCCGTTTCAAAATTTGGTTATATTCACTGGTTCAGGGGTTAAGACATGGACCTATCGTTTAGTGGCCAGTGTTCAACCCACTATAGACACCAAGATGTATACTGATTCACATAATAAGGTTTTCATTCATGTAAGAATCTAAGCTGGATATTGTTGGTCATGGAGGGTTAAATTCTACACAATCAGTGGCCTAGGTGAGACTGTGCTTAATTAACACATAGCTGCATCTTCACCCTGGATGTTGTCTCTTTCCAACCAAAAGGAGAAAGAACATGCAGGTGTACTCCTGGGAAGTCTTCTGGGCCAGGCCTAGAAGTGGCACATGTCATCTATACTCTTATTCTATTGAGTAGGGTCTGCAAAGGAGGAATGAACTATGTAGACTAGCTGAATGCCCAGAGGAGAAGGAAATATTTAGTAAACAGCTACTGTCGGTCTTTGCCAAAATTACCAATTTTGATAGTCTTTTGGTTCATTTGTTTTAGGTTGTATTCAGTATTATAACTTGGTTTTATTTATGGATTTATTAATTTACTCATTGACCAGGCATTTAGTTGTATAGGTGAAGGAAAACAAAGAGATGAGAGAGAGTGTGGATCTGAGTTTTTTCCAAAACAGGTACCTCATATAGCACTTTGAGTCAGGAAAAGACTCCAAATGGTTGCTAGTACCAATTTGTGCTGAGTTCCAGCAGCGTTGCCAGACAAGAACTGGCTATGGCTCATGGCTATTTTTGCCACACTTAACAAGGCATTTTGTCTCTTGGCTGTCTTCTGCTTGAGATTTTGAAGAGACTGTCTTTTTTCTTGAGGTCTCCAAACCAGAGGAAAGGTACTGAGTTCATTGCTGTTGAAAAGAAGACAAATTTCTTTAACTTTCTATTCTGTAAGTTTTCCTTCCTATGATTCTAGATCTCTGATGCCTTCACTCTAAAACACTGGGGAAGCAACCAAAGGAGAAGATGCCAACTCTTTGTATGTTGGACTTTTTGGGGGGTTTGATATCTGTAGAATTTTGGAAACTTGGGTGTCAACCTAGAAGTGAGTTTTCTTTACATCTTTCCTTTTCCAGAGGTTTCTTTTGTCCTGTAGCTTTTGTAGTGGGGGGAAAAGATGCTGGCCTACCCCATAGAGATTTGGGGTAGGGAGAGAGAAAAATGGGGAAAGGTAGTCTAAAGAGAAAGGGAAACAATTATTCCTTTCAAAACCAATCCCTTTTGGTGACTTGATATAAATACTCTATCAGAAATGACGCAGAAGGCTCAGTCCAATTTGAAGGTTTTAGGCTATCTTTTGCTAAAAGGCCCATGACATTGCCTACCTTCCTGCCTTAATAGTACAAATGGAATTATAGATCCCCCTTTAATCCCTGACCAGGCTGAGACTACTTGGTTGTGTTGTTTGAAGTGAACTTCATCATACCAGCATCTCTGATAAACTTGGGAACATTGTTACAGGAAATGGAGATTTGTGGTAATTTAATGCACACAGGGTTAGACTGAGGTTGATCTTTTACACTATATTTTAGAAAATATTTTCTAAGCATATTTAAAGTGATTTATTAAGCATGTTAACTGAGAATTTCTACCAGGTAATATACACACTACTTTACATTATTTGAACACTTGGACATTTAACTCAGAATCTTTGGCTATTTGTGTTCACCTGTCACAAAAAAAAGTCAAATGGCTTTATGGAAGTTGTCTGGCCAGTGGTTAAGCTGATATTAAAACTGAAGTCTATCAATACCTGATTTTGAAAAATTCTATGTTTAAAAAAATACTATGATGGTTTGGAGAAGATTTTTGAAAAAGTTGCCAGCAGGTGACCTAGATCATGCAGTTGTGGTGTCTTCACCATCAATCTGTTAAACGCTTTATTAAGTTCACATTGTGAAGAGTGATGTGCTAGATAGATACTATGACCATCATGCTTCAGAAAACATTATGCTAAATCTTTCAAAACAAGAGACTGAATAAATAAGACATACTCTTAAAAATAAACTGTAGAAAGACTAAATATATCATGGAGAGCTCCCTGCCCACATGCATACTCTTTCCTAGTTGCCTGTAGCATTCCTGATGAACTTACAAGGAAAGAATATGTTTTAAAATGAGTCATTTTCTCTTGTCATTGGGGAAATTGAGGTGTCTATGGTCTTTATGCCTACTGCAGTAGTAAAATATTTTGATTTTACTTAAATAGATAGAAATGCAAGGTTAATTGGTTTTGATAGGAGGAGAATGAATTAGAAATATGTTTTGGGTTTTGTAAGAAACAGATGGCCATGTGGAGGGGCAGAGACTGTGTATATTCTACATCAACATGGCGGATACAAGCTGTGGACGAGCCCATGGCTTGCAGCATCATCTATGGGTACTAGCAATACTATCATTACACAGCCGTTTCTTGCTCTTAAAGCCACTGTTAGTTCTCTTCACAATTGCTTGGACACCACCAGTCAGCTGTCAATAAATGTACTCTTATTTTCAGTAGAATATAACTTCCTAAGTCCATCTAAAACCTTATAAAACAGACACTCCTACTAGGTTGGGTTTGTGCTTACATATCTCTGTCATAGCCAGCAAATGTCCTCATTTAGACTCATTTAGAAGGACCTTCTTCCTACCTCTGTTCTCGGCCTATCCCCAGATATTCTCTGAAAGCTTGATTTAATGACTAGTTTTGACCATGTAGGTCACAGATTGAAACTATTTGCTGAATCTTATGAGCTAAAGATAGAAAGATGGAAAGAAAGATGTGATGCTGATTAGAAGGTGTGTGCACGTATGTTTATTATGTTAAATGTGAAATTAAGATGTAAGATCTAAGGGAAAAGCACACAATATCCCACTGCAGCCTGGGATTAAGATTTAGATCTTCAGGTTGTTAGCACACATTGCTTTAGTTTTCGTGTTTAGAAGGTGAATATTTATATGTCTAGGACAATGGGTTGTGTGTTAGGAGTGGGGTGAGGTAGAGAAGATTGGATCAAGCAAACCTCATGACACGACAGTGAAGATGTACTAATGGTTCGAGGTTTGGAGGTACATTTAGAGCCTGATGAAAAACTGTGACATAGTTCCCATAATTTTTAATTCTTTCAATAGAATTATGAATGATATGTTTTCAAAATAGTAAAACTAAGTATTTACAGGATTCCTTGGAGTGCTGTATTTCTTGCAAAAGTATTAACTGACAAATTTGACTATTTGGCTTGTCTGGTGGATTTCTTTTTAATTAGGCAAGTGAAACCAAAAAATATCAAGATAAATTTTTTAAAGAGAGAGAGATATTCTCAGTAACAAAGTAAATAAATAAAATGTATCTAAAAATTACCTTGAGAAACTGTTTTTTAATTTACTGAGATATAATTTGCATACAATAAAGTTCACCAGTTGTATTTTCCAGAGTGGCACATTTTGCATTCCTATCAGCAATGTAATAGAGTTCCAGTTGCTCCATATCCTCACCAACCTTTGGTATTGTCAGTCTTTTTAATTCTAGCCATTTTTATGGGCATGTGGTGGTATCTCATTGTGGTGGTTTTAATATGCATTTCCCTAATGATGTCGAGCATCTCTATATGTGTTTGTTTGCCATTTGTGTATCTTTGAAGGATCTGTTCTGTTCAAACCTTTTGTATTCATTTATTCCTTTATTTATTTATGAGACAAAGTCTTACTCTGTTGCCCTGGCTAGAGTGCTCACTGCAACCTCAAGCTCCTGGGCTTAAGCGATCCTCCTGCCTCAGCCCCCTGAATAGCTGGGACTGTAGGTTCTTGCCACCATGCCTGGCTAACTTTTCAATTTTTTATTGAGACTGAGTCTCCCTCTTGCTCAAAGTGGTCTCAAACTCCTGGGCTCAAGTGATCCTTCTGTCTTGGCATCCCAGAGTGCTAGGATTACAGGCATGAGCCACCACAACAAGGCCCCTTTTGCCTGTTTTAAAAAAATCAGGTTATTTGTCTTATTTCTGAGCTAGAGAAGTTTTAAAAAAAAACATTCTGGATAGAAGTCTTTTTATTTCATTTTTCTTAAAGATGGGATCTTGCTATGTTGCGCAGGCTGGCCTTGAACTTCTTCCTAGGCTCATGTGATCCTCCACCTCAGTCATGACTATAGGCATGTACCATTGTGCCCAGCATTGGATACAAGTCTTTATCAGATAAAAATTTTGCAAGTATTTTCTTTTAGTTTTTATCTTGCTTTTTCATATACATAATAGTATCTTTTGAAGAACAAAAGCTTTTTTGATGAACTTGAATTTATCTTTTTTTAAAAGTGTTTCATGCATTTTTTGTCCTAAAAAATCTTTGTCTAATCTCAGGTCACAAAGATTATCTCCTGTTTTCTTCTAGAAATTTTATAGTTTTGGTTCTTATGTTTTATTTTGTGATCTATTTTGAGTTAATTTTGGTATATGGGGTGAGATAAAGGTGGAGAGTCACTTTTCCCCACATATGTATATCCAGCTGTTTTGGCACCATTTGTTGAATAGACTTCTTTTTTTATGAACTACCTTGGTACCTTTGAAAACCAGTTGGCCTTCTGTGTGGGCCTGTGTTCTCTCTATTCTGTTTTAGTGATCTATATTTTTATCCCTAAGCCAGTATGTTACTGGTTTGAATATTGTTTTGAAATCACGTAGTGTACATTCTCTAACTTTGTTCTTTTGCTAAATTATTCTGGTTCTTCTAGTTCCTTTGCATCTTTTTTTTTTTCCTTTGCATCTTTATATAAATTTTAGAATCAGCTTATCAGTTTCTAAGAAAAAGCCTCCAGCATTATGATAGGAGTTGCGTTGACTTTGTAGATCAATTTCAAGAGAACTGATATCTTAACGATATTGACTCTTCTGATCTATGAACATGGTATAATATCTCTAGGTGTTCTTTAATATCTTGGAGGAATGTTTTGAAGTTTCCAGTGTATGGGTCTTGCACATATGTTGCTAAATTTATCTCTAAGGATGTCATGATTTTTGGTGCTATTTTAAGTGATGTATTTTTGAAATGTTTCCAATTATTTCTTCCTAAAGGAATATTGTTTTTGAATAACTTTCTACCTCTTCTTTTATCTCTTTTTGGAGAGAGGTGGTTTATGTTATTGTATTTATCAAAACCCAGTTCTACATTTGAACACTATTTTATGGCATCTGTATTGTAAACAACAGCCATGGATTTTTTTTTTTAGAGACAGGGTCTTGCTCTGTCACCCGGACTGGGATATAATAGTTCAATCATAGCTTACTGCAAGAACCAACTCCTGGGGTTAAGCAATCCTTCTGGCTCAGCTTCCTGAGTAGCTAGGACTACAGCTGTGCACCATGACACCTGGCTGATTATTCTATTTTTTTCAGGGACAGGGTCTTGCTATGTTGCCCAGGCTGGTCGAGAACTCCTGGCCTCAAGTGATCCTCCTGCCTTGGCCTCCCCAAGTGCTGGGATTACAGGCATGAGCTACTGTGCTCAGCCTACTTTGAAGTTTCACTAACTTAAGTTATGTCCTTAATAAATATTCCTATTCAGTTCAATTCAGCAAGCACCTATTGAAATCCTGAGAATTGTATCCACAATTTGTACAGTTTGAATTGGGCCAAATGATGTTTCAAAGAAGCCAGATAGTATAGCCATAGTCAGGAAAGCATTTCCTAAAATTTGTCATTCTTTCAAATTCTTGAGTTAATTGAAAAATATCAGTACTCTTATCTAAATCGTGAATTGCTTAATGTTTTCTACAAGATCGGTCTTTTGTTGTTTTCTTTCCTGATCAGAGTTTGAACTCTATTCTCCCTCCCAGCCCCTTGTTTTTTGTGTATGATACATGATTATCTCTGGAGACTTTTAAAGACCTTCAGTACTTTATTCTTCACTGGAAGGCATCTCTAAGTAAGATTATGAGGGAGAGGGTTTCATATTTCCATTTTTCAGATGAAGAAATAAGAAGGTGTGTTTATACCACTTGTATTTTTCTAGGAAGAATACTCCCCAGGGATTTTGTAAAATTTTTGTGAAAGCATAGACCGTACCTATAGTTGTATAATGTAAGTCTGTATCTTTAAGCATAACTGAAAATATTCTTAAATTTTTGCTTACCCAAGGATATGCACATTATCTTTGTACATTGTACATTGAGGGTTTCTGGTATCCAAAATAGGAAGTACAGTCTAAAGCCATAATTAATAAGCTTTAGGGTGCAGAAGACCTACTTGGGGATTTTAAGAAAGTGCAGATCCCTGAGTACTTGGGTTAGGTCAAGAAAATTTGCAATTTAACAAGTAACCTCAAATTGCTTTAGAGGCAGGTCTTTGGTAGTTTGTATTATACATTAAAGAAGCTCCAATCTAAAAAAGAGGAGATTTTTGGCTATTGATGGGGCAGAAGAAAGGATTTGAAGATTATCTTAAAGGTTTTCCAGTATAAATCCAACCTTCCATCACTCTGTTTGGCTCTTAGATAGCAATGATAACAACTATTACCTCTGCTATGTGCCAAGAACTGTGGTGGTTGAATCTTTGCATAGGAAAACACGGGGTAGTAAACAAACTTTATTAGCATGACCTCCTCCATCACAAATTCCACAAATTCAATTAAAATACCTTTTACATCGGGAAAAAATGATGAGCTATGAGTAGGATTAAAGAAATCCACTAAATATTATGTATTAGAGAATGAGTTATGTTTTAATCAGGAGAGACCCATTGAATTAGAAGCAATTCTTGCTAGTCTAAATAAAGGAAAGCATTTGGAAAAGTCTCATCAAAAGTTATTTTCAGTCTGAGGGCTGTAATGGAACACTTGGAAAGTTGTCCTCTCCTCTCCGACTAGGAAAATGATTTCATATTCAGAGCTGAAGAATGTTTCAAGGCTCTCCAAGAAACCACGGCTGTGGAATGAGTTGTACATGCTTATTTTTCAAGTCTCGCCTAGTACAGAAATGGCCAACTTTTTAAAGTTGGGAATGGAGAAAGGAGAGGAACACAGTATTAACCAACCATATGTTTTTCCACTATGCAGAACGCCTCATTGGCTCCCTGTTAGCTATCCTCTACGCCTAGCCTATAATTGACATCCGCCATTGTCCGTCCCAACTTACCGCTTAGATCCTTTGTGCTATTACTTTTCATGATCTGGATTACTGGAACTCAGCTGGACCCCTCGAAGTTACTAGCACATGCCTCCTGCTTCTCTTCCTTTGTTCTCATGTTCCCCATCTGGAAAACTCCTCTGTCTTCTGCCTCTCACACCATCCCAGGATATCTATATGCTGTCTGTCCTTCACAGTTCAATTCAAAAGCCACTTTCTCCAGGGAGATTCCTTTGATCATCTCAGTTGGAAAGAGCCTCACCTTTCTTTGAACTTGGAGAGGATCACATATGGCTCTTATCATATTCTACTTTGTATTACAGCTACGTCTGTTGTATCTCAGAGATGAGATTTAATGTTTTGGAATTGAACTGACTTCTTTTTGTGCTTTTTACACAGTGTCTTGTATAATAGGTTCTGGATGAGTGAAAGAATAAAATGACCGAAACAGTTGTTGTTTTTTTTTTTTAATTTGGTATTTTTCATATTAGTGCCTGGAAACAGGGGACCTAAATGTGATATAAGATTTAAAATGTTCCGAGGCAGGGACTTGTTTAACCAAAACGTTTTCGTCCAGTGACAACCACAGGGATGCTTCTAAATAGTAGCGCGGCTGGCACTAGTCTTCTCTGGTAGTTATAATGCCAATGAGAATGTCATTGGAACTTGCTTTCTCTGCCAGCTAGTACAGCCGATAGGTAGAGTCTTAATACTTTTTCCTCATTTTCTCTAAATCGTCCTCCCCTTTCTTGCCATTCCCCACACAGTCACACATACTTTCTGTAGGTGGGAACAGTCTGGCAGCTGTGCTGAAATTTCAGAATTTGTAAAATCTTTTTGGGGAACAAGGAACATGTGTTCTTTGGGGGACTCTGGTGTTCTCAATTCCTTGGGCGACTCTAGGTCTATTTGTGTAAATTGTTTTTTTATGTGTAGAAATCGTTAGCCTTGTGAGGGCTAAGATGCTATGACTTACTTCACTGCCTCCTGTTTAGGGACCCTGATCGGTCTTGGCACCCGCCGCCCTCCTGCACGTGTACTGTTCTTGGCCTCTCTTAAATCGTATAAGTCATTTCTGTCTGTATACAATACTAATGCAATGTTACATCCTTGTCTTTTTTACTGTCTGTCTACTTGTGTCAGCATTATCCATTTTAGAGGGCAAACCCCTTGAGGATATGGATTATTCCTGTCAACTAAACTCTGAAGAGCACGTAGCACCAAGCTAAATTTTGCAAATTAGTACTTACTAATGGCAGTAGTGCTGGTTGTAATATTGGCTCGTTTAGAGACTGCAGTTTGCCTACTCAGCCTTTGGAAAGGGTGCCCAATTACTTCCTCTTTCTAGGAAGAAAAACATTCAAGTATACTGAGCTTATGTGAACAAAAGCTTTGAATTTTCACTATGTAAAGTGAATTATTACAGGATCAGAATAATAAAACATTAATACTGGCATAATGATGGTGACATCTAATTCATCCCTAAAGATGTTTATGCAGTTTATGTAACTCTAAGACACCACTGAAAGGGAGCCAGTGACCATGTGGCCATCCCAAACAGGGAGAGAAACTCAACAGTAAGTATGTGCCCCAAGAGCCATTCGTTTTCTAGATATTGCCTCTATTTTCAGCTGTCACAATATAATTTCTTTCCCTACACTTCAGAATATTAGGTGTAAGATAAACTTGAATTCTGTTTGATTTTGGAGCTGCTTGTCTAAATACGATTTATGGAGCCTGAAGTGCTTATAACATGCTTATTATAAGTCCAGCTCACACCAAATTAACCTCAATTAATTTCTCATGTAACTATACACATGGATAGAGAGGATGTGAAAGATCAGAAATGCTTTGCTAGATGAGTGGAGTGTCCAATTTCAAATCCTTATTCAGAAGGGCTTTCAGCAACAAACTTTATTAGATTTAAATGCAGAAAGGGAAAGGAGACATATAGGGAGAAGAAGTCCCCCAGAAACGGTTCAGCTGGTTAGAAAGAACCCAAGGCTGCCTGCCTGTGTGGAACAGGAAAGGCCATGTTGTAGCGTAGCCAATGTGTTCTGTTTACTGTGACTTAACTAATTAACTTAGTACACCCCTGGCACAGCCCCTTCATTTAATTCTTTTCAAAATGTTCTGGTTTTCCAATTTGGGTTGCGGTAGATTTATTCATTAAGTGGAGTCCATAACTGTTTTGTCTTTTCTTTATCTGCAGGGCAGGTCTTTGTGTAGGCAGCCAAGCCTTCTTGGTGACCAGCAGGGAAAAGGGGTGGGGCTAGCATAATTGTCAGTAGATTGGGTTAATGAAAAATGTGTGATTATGAAAGAGACTAGACAGCACAGGCTCATCATCAGGCCAAGAGACACAGCACAGGCTCATCATCAAATGCGTCTTGCTCTGAGATGAATTTGGCTGACTTATATCCAGCACTGAACCTGCTGGGTGTATGCCCTGTACAGTCTGTGTACTTTTAAACTTTAAAAACGTACCCTTAATTTATGAGAAAAGTAACTTGCATATGACATTTTTTTAAAGTTTATGCTTTGAACGTTTTTGAGGACTGACCCCGTGCCAAGTATTCTTCTACATACTGGGACTCGATGAAGAATAGAACATATTTCTACCCTTTTGAAAACTTTTACACTAGCAAATTAAAGATGAGAATGCTTTATTACAGTATCGTGAAAAGAATAAGGATCAGTTTAAGGATCAGGAAACCTGTGGTGAATCTTTGAACTGATGTGTGCGTGTGTGTATATAGATACACATATATATACACACAATTTTAGTCAAGTTATTTAATCTCTGAGCCTCAGTTGCCTTATCTACAAAATGGAATTAATATCTATTTGCCAGATGTGGAGGACTGAGTGAGCTAAGAGGTCTAAAGAACATTGAAAGATAAGTTAAGGCCGGGCGCGGTGGCTCACGCCTGTAATCCTAGCACTCTGGGAGG
>VBSM01001562.1:2536131-2561324 GCA_008086735.1 Cheirogaleus medius
AAAAAAAAAAAAATGTGAGAAAAGCCCACTTTAGAAGTGAAGATATTTTTCATATTGTGTTAAATTTATTATAAGTAAGCTGCATTTATAGCAGTTGCTAAAATATGTTTTGTGAGACTGTGTTCTTGAATTATAGAAATTCAGACGGCGTGTTCAAGAATCCACACAAGTGCTAAGAGAACTGGAAATTTCTTTAAGAACGAACCACATTGGGTAAGTATGCCCCTTTAACATCTTAGCTCTAGGGCTTTTGGACACTTTACAAAGTGAATAAATCATATCCAAATAACTGAGCTTCCTTATTATTCATTATAAGTTAATACTGAGGTTTTGATGATTGGAAGCTTTGTTAGTACTCGGAATGCTTACTATACAAGAATCAGTGGAAGCAGGGCAGATAAAGCCCTTGATTTGGAGTATTTAGAACAACTCTATATTTCTTTACTTGGAGGCAGTAAATATGGGCACTTCATGGTAAGTGCCTGGTTTCATGTGTGCATAACAATTCTCTGGCAAATCAGGAATCCCAGTAGTAGATGTAGACTGAGATCATGGAAAATCTCTAAGCCTTCACTGTGGTTCTCCAAGCTAGGTTAATTGAGGCTGCATTATATCCCTTTCCTCAGTTCTCTTGGTTTCTGGCCAAAAGGGGACAGAAGCTGCAGTAATGTCACCCAATTCACCTCATTGCACCTGGACACATTCTGAGTTTCCTTTTCATACATCTCAAAAATCTCAGGACCGTGAAGTGTAAATCCACTCTGGGACAACAAAGTCCAGGAATCTCTGCACTAAGCATTTCTGAGGGTTTCTTTGAGGCAACAAGGTGGTTGCTTTGCCTCGGGCAAGTATAACTTTATCACTTTCTCTGTTACCCCTGGGGGGCATAATTGCACAGTATCTTAAAACAAGATGGCTTATCTCCAAGGCAGTTTGATACCAGGTATTGTATTTTGTAGTCTTATTTCTGCCCCAAGTACCTCTTTAACAAGTTATTTAACCCCTTTCGGTTTTGATTCTTTGAGCTTTATGAAGAAAGGATTGTAGACTTTCAGATCTTTTAGAATTTTCTCCTGTGACTTTCTTTACAGGTCTATTGGAAATAAATTCTTATATGTATTTTGCACTTTAGTTTTATACGGTATCCTGTAAAACGCAGTAAGTTGTCACTTGATGTCATTGATAGGTTCTTAGAACCTGACATTAAGAGAAATGACATGTTTTTTCTCATCATTTTTATAATGAAATGACATTTTTCGAGGACCTACTGTACATCATTTTGCTTAAATTATTAAGTTTATTTCTACTTCATACTATGAGTGGTATAAGCCATTCAAATGCTTGATTAGCACAGTTATGTAAGAATAAGCTTTTTTAAATTTTAGAAATGATAGTGTGACTTTTAAGTGAAGCCTGGATGAGAATGTTTGTTCATTTCCTAAAGGATAACCTGCAGGTTTGTCAACTTGAGAATGAAGGATTCAGGAAATGAAGTGATTCTAGCTTTCGTCCCAGAAATTGGTCTATAGAACAATGAATTATAGAATCTTAATTTTAGAACTAGAAGAGAAATTAAGGATTGCCTAATCCCCCATTTTATGTAGATTAAAATAATTAAGGACCAGGGAAGGTGAGTAAATTACACATTACACATAGTCAACAGCTGTAGAGCCAGGTATTTTGGCTCAAAATGCTCTGTCCTTTTTCCTATGTAGCTTAATCTGGCAGCTCTCTCCCTGATAGGAAATAAGATAATCAGGGTTCTTGGATCAAAGCAATGAGGCTTATCTACTGGGGGTGAAGGTGGTAGTAGTTTAATAGAATTGGGCATCCAAATTTAGGAAATTCAGATACTTTTCAATATTTATGGATCAGGAACTGGATTCCATTTGTAATGGCCCAACCCTAATATGCCTGTGGCACTTCTTGACTGAAAATGGTGGAATGAACTGCAGCCAGGATTTCTACAAATTGTCAAAAAGCATTTCTTCAAGTATTGCTGAAATAATGTGAAATTGACCATCAAATACCAAAGCAAAATGATCATTTCCGAAACAGGGTTGGCTGTGTGGAAGAGCCCTCCTTGGGTTGAAGCCAGTGTAATCTGCAAGCAATTGGAGTGGTTGCTTGTTTAGGATACTGTATAGGTGTGTCGAAAGATCCTTAGATTTATTTCATCTCCCCCAGCTGAGGTTTTCCCTTGCCCACCACCTATGTGAGACACTCTGAAAGCTTTGGCTTTAGCAGCAGCAAAATTCATGGAGATGCATTGTTTGGTTGTGTGCAACCAATTACTAGCATCAACTTATATGGAATGAAACCACACACCAAGATTTTGACTTATTTTGCTTGTCCTGAAAACCCAAACCTAAACTGGACTCTTCATTATGTAAACTAACTGGTTTGATCTCATTTGATTGGGAAATCTTCTGAAGAATTACTCAATAATGATGAAAAGAATCAATTACTACAATAAGAAATTCTTGGAATGTGAGTATATAAGGAATCCATATATTTTATTGCATTCTTTAAGCTACCATAAGAGAATGATAATTCAGTGCCCATTTGCCTTATGGTAAAGGAGATCTTGATTCAAATTTTTGCCATGCCCCTTTTTAGTTATTTAATCTTAGATAAATTATATAAGTTCTCTGTACTTACTATATGACCTAAGTTAACTTCTCATCCATAAAATGAGGATAAGACTTCTTACCTTATAGGACTGTTGTAAGGATTAAATGAGATAATTTATAAAGACCTAATATTGAATCTGATATGTAGTAGTTACACAATATATGATAGCTGTTTGTTATGCTTGTTGCAAATAATATCTTCTAATAATTTGGCAATATTATATGTATCTCTAATGAATTCCCTAAGGCAGAGAGAGTTACCATCTCTATCTCATATGACCCTGACCCAGGAGATTTTGATTCCCAGAAATTAAAAGGAGGGATTACATTGAAAATCTACTTGTCCTTAAAAATTTATTCTTGGCACATGCTTTTGCATTTCAAGGTTAAAGTCTTGGACATTACCAAGATAACATTCTAAGCTGCAGCTTTGTCAAGCAAAGGGTTTGTTCTGAGTTTTGATATAAGCCGAAAACTCTATAAATGAAGCAGTCTTCTGGGAAAGGAAATTAATTTTCTTTGAGCCAAATTGAAATAAGAATTGGGCTAGAAATAATCCCATTCACTTACTCTTAGGAACTATAATAATAGAGAAGAATTGGATTATGACTTATCTAAGCTCTTGAAATTACTTGAAATACCCTCGATATGAAGCATGCACTATTAGAACCACTGGCTGTGCAACGTGAGTAGGCAGCTGTCATGATGCTTTGGATGTCAGGGTGATAGGAGTCGAGTGGTGGTGAGGGTGAGCTAGATAGATTCACCGGCTTTATTCTGTGGAACTGAGGTATAGGTTGTCTCTCCTTGGAGGTCATTTATTGTAGTAAAACTGCCTATAATGATGGAAAATTACTTTTTATCCTGAGTGCAAGGCTCACAAGTTCCGAAAGATCCTCATTTCACTTTATCTCATTGGGGAGTGGAGAGAACAGGCATGAGATTGCAGGAGGATTGTGGCAAGTTGGCAAGGAGGAGAAGAGATTTGTAGACAAGGGAAGGAGCTGAGCAACTGCTTAGCAAACGTCTTCCCTCCTGGACTGACAGGCTTCTTTGTGAGTCAGTGCTGGCTAGGCCAGGCCAAGAGAGGAAAGGCAGGAGAGTGACTAAGGCTGCTTTTAAGATGCTTATAATGTATGTATGTATGTATGTATGTGTATCAAATGAGCCTGTGATTAATTTATTCCTAGATGGTGCTTTTTTGGAAATCATCAAGATCATAATAATTTTGTCATTTATTAACACTATGTTAGGCACTTTAAATGTATTATTTTGTTTGTTTTTTGCAAAAATGTTTTTATTGTTGCCTTTTACCTCTGGACCCCCATTTTACAGATGAGAATACTGAGGGTCAGCTACTAAATCCACACAACTGAGAAGCCTTAGCTTTGAATGTGAATGTGCCCAAATCTAAAGCCCATCATCTAAACCAGCAGTTCTCAATTTTTTGGTGTCAGGACCCCTTTGTACTCATCAATTATGTTTGAATCCCAGCAAACTTTTGTTTATGTGGGCTGAATCTATTAATGTTTACCATATTAGAAATTAAAACTGATCAATTTTAAATGTGTTTAATAAAATTCAATATTTAATATCAATTTAAATGTGTAAATATAAATAAATGTTATAGTAGCATAAATATTAACATAGTAAACATTAACATAACGTGTTTCATGAAAAATAACTATTTTCCAAAGCAAAAAAAATTTACTGGCAGACATGCATTGTTTTACATGTTTGCAAATCTCTTTAGTGTCTGGTTAATAAAAGGCAGCCGGATGCACCTGTGTCTACATTCACTTTGTTGTGATATGTTGTTTTGGTCGATGTATATGAAAACAATCTGGCCGTACACATATACACACTTAGAGAAAGGAGTTTTTTAATGGTCTGGACCATTCTGGATATTGTCTTTAGGATGGTATACCAAAATCAAAAAGTGATAATAAACTCTTAAAGGTAGTTGTAATGTAGAGTCTGAAACCATATCACTGAACTTTTTGTGCTCTGTCGTATTAAAATCCCCTATGCTTTCCTTATACATTGATTGCATCTTTTTACCCACGCATGATCTTGTGGCATGATTTCTTAACGTCATGCATTGGTCATTTGGAAAACATTGTTTCACTAAGTTATTTTGATCTTTCAAATATTAAAATGTATCATTGTGCAATGTCAAAAAAATTTGCATTTGTTAATAATCACCAGTCTGATCAGAATATGCCTTAAGTATTGGGAAGCGATTTCAAACTGAGGGCGGTGAATATAAGTTTTCCAAAATTCTAGCTTTTGTCTGGAAGCTCAGTTTGTCATTGACAACAAATACTGTCGGTTGTTTTCCCTGAAATGACAGGCTTAATTCATTGTGAACAAATGCCTACCAGATACCCCACACTGAATTATCATAGTTTGACAGTCATTTTTACAAGTAAGTTGACATTACATGAAAGAATGGCTAGTTCAGCTTGCAAGTCAAACAGTTGCACAAATGCTTTTCCTCAAGACATGACCATGATACTTGGGTGAGCGACAGATATGCTTTATGTGAGCTTCCCATTTTGTCATGCTGAAAATTAAAAAGATGTATAATCAAGGAGCAAGCTTTAATAAAATCAATAATTTTTCCAGGTGTGGTGACATGTTCTTGTAGTCCCAGCTACTCAGGAGGCTGAGGCAGGAGGATTGCTTGACTACAGTTTGAGGCTGTAGTGAGCTATGATTGTGCCTGGTAATAGCTACTGTGCTCTAGCTTAGGCAATATAATGAGACCCTGTCTCCAAAAATAATAATGATAATAATTTTTATTGCTTAACTAAGGGCATTCTTCTTTTTTAATTTAATTTTATTTTTTATTGCCAGGAATACTATGTTGAGAAAAACTAAGGCCATTCTTAACTGAAGCTGGCTTTCTCCCCCCCCCCCCGAGTGCATGGGGTGAAGGATACAATAAACGTATTATTTGGTGGCAGCAGTTTTATCCATTATTTCTTTTGTGCCACGAGTGTCAGTGTCAACAGATTGAAAACAACTGACCTTTTAATATTTTTATGAAAATAGATTTACCCTTGCAGATGCCAAGAGAAGGTTTCAGGGACCCCTAGTGGCATGTGGGCTACACTTTGAGAACCAGTTTGCAACACTACCTAACAGTAGATTTAGTGACTAATGTTGAATCTGAATGATGCTTCTTACGCTTGCTTTTCATGATTTTTCAGCAACTTCAGTTCCCACCATATGTCTCTAGGACCTTTCTCTAAAGGAGACTGGCAGAGGGAATTCACTGTTTGTCTCTTTCTCTTGTGTATCTTTGGGCCACTTTGCTTGATCTTAGAAACTGAAAGCCAGAAAGGTACTTTAAGACTTAATTTTTAATAAGAGGACAATGAGGTTCTAAGATTTGGGGAGGTAGAACAAAACTTTGAAATAAAGCTATGACCGGTCTATAATAAAATAATGACTATTGGCATTTGCACGTACATCCCTTCTTTGAATCCAGTTTTTTTCCAGAGCTATTTTTCATCATCTGTGTCTTTTCCAGCTCCTAAGCATCTGATTTAGAATTTGCCTACCTTCAAATTTACCACATATGGTAATTACATTGAATCGGTGAAGCACTCAGAAAGTTACGCATGCTGTCAGAGTCGGAAATAATTCTACTTTCCAAAGCCTGTGATCACCCAATTTGAAACTGTTTGCCTATTGGCAACATCTAAAAATATGTGTAGCATGCACAGAGGTGAAAATGGAAATAATTTGCTACAGGAACCCTAAATTGATACTGTAGTCATTGTATGATCGTTTGCATAAATCTAAAAAATGAGGCATCCATATTCTTCTAATGCTTTTAAATTCAAGATACTGCTTTGAAATTTACCCTTTTTCATCTTTGCCTATTTTCTTTCCTTACTTTTTGATTTCCATAGAAGATCACTGTCAACTCTGTTTTCTCCCATGCAGAATATCCTAAACAGGGAAGGAATAGAGACCAGGATGACAGTGGAAAGAGTGAGGGCTCCTTTTTTCTTATAAGCCATGCCCGTATTGTGGAAATGACTTTTGCTAACGTGATGTCATTTGATAAAAGGGTAAGGTAGCCAACACTAGAGGATTTATCTCATTCTTTCCTAAATCACCTAGAGGTGTTAGGGCAAGATCAAAGACCGGGGGAAGATCTCGTAGCTTAGAAAAAGATGTTAACTGCATGAAATTAAGCTAAAGGCAGGACATGTTGCACTCTTAGCTGATTTTTGAGGAGGTAAGTGGCAGGCTCCTACCTTTCACTTTGAAAATTGTCTTTAAGGCACTTTCACGCAAAGTCAGCAAGTAGAGATGGGAGCACTGATAAGGACGTTGAAGTGAAGAAAGAGAAGCCAATTAATACTCTTTATGCCTGCATCAAAATATATGCATGTTAAGGAAATTGTAACAAATGTTTTAAATCAGTGCATCATTTGCCTCTTGTCCAGTTCATTTGTGGCACAACTTTCTACATGAGATGAAGGTGCCAGTGTTTGACAGAATGGTAGGTACTGAGTGCGTTCTGGACGGTTTGTACCCTTAGGGGCAATATCTGGAAAATTAACCAGAAAGAACTACAATGGCTGTTTTGCTCAACTTCCAACTGTGTTCTTATGAGCCACTGAGATAGAATAGGAGAAACTGAGACAGTCCTGAAAACTCTGGACCCCTGTGGTCCAGATTTAACCTTTAATTAATTTAACCTTTAATTTAATTAATTTAACCTTTAATTTAAAGTATGCAGCAGAGCCCATAGACCTGACCAATGGAAAAGCTTAAAAGATGCAAAGGGGCTTGAATTTTTAAAGAGCAACTAGTCATCAGATTTGGATAGATCCACCCTTTCTTAAATCTCCTGCCAGTTATAAAAAAAAAAAGAAGAAAATTTCTTTTGACTATTTCTAAGCTTCCAGTTACCAGCATTTGAAAATGATCAATGTCTCCTGAGACTTAGCAGCATAGAGAATCATTAAAATAAATCAAATAAAAATGAGTATGTGGAAACGGATGCTGTAAGATTGTGTATATGGCTGTTTTGAAATGAAACTTTAGCCTCAAACAGAAGCCAGTCCTGTTAGTATAGATCTCATAACAAAGCCACTTTGTGAGACCTACCAGGTGGTGGTTTCTTTGCCAGTGTTGCCACTCTAGGTCTCTTTTAAATTAAATGTTATATGCTTACACACAGCTATGTTAATCGCATATATTTTGTGGTTGCCTGTCTGAGGCATACTGGGGAAAAATACAAGGCAAGCTTTCTACTTTTCCCACTATGCCGCCTCTTGGTACTGCGTGTAGACCTGAGTTTACATCATGGAGATGACTATAAGAAAGAATGAGCTTGAGAATAAAACAAAAAACAAAGAAAAAATTCCAAGCTGGATGTGGCGGCTCACATCTGTAATCCCAGCAACTTGGGAGGTTGAGACAGGAGGATCACTTGAGCCTAGGAGTTTGAGACCAGCCTGGGCAACATAGTAGTGAGACCCCGTTTATTTAAAAAAAAAAAAAAAAAAAAGAGAAAAAGCGAGAGAAGCATTAGCTGTGGGTGGTGATATGCACCTGTAGCTTCAGCTACTTGTGGGGGCAGGTGGTGGCCAAGGTGGGAGGATCCCTTGAGCCAGGGGTTTGAAGCTGCAGTGAGTTATGATCACAACCTTGCACTGCAGCCTGGGTGATAGAATGAAACCCTGTCTCTAAAAATATATTAAAAAAAAAAAAAGAAAAGAAAATACTCCAAATAACAAAATGTAAAAACCAGGCCTCCTGAGTCCATGGGATTTTTTCTTCCTTTAAGGCAAAGATCTCAGGCCAGGTGCGGTGGCTTATGCCTATAATTCTAACACTCTGGGAGGCCAAGATGGGAGAATTGCTTGAGGCCAGGAGTTTGAAACCAGCCTGAGCAAGAATGAGACTCCCTTCTCTACTAAAAATAGAAAAAATTAGCCAGGTTGATGGTGCACACCTATAGTCCCAGCTACTCGGGAGGCTGACACAAGAGGATTGCTTGAGCCCAGGAGTTTGAGGTTGCAGTGAGTTATGATGATACCACTGCACTCTAGCTGGAGCAACAGAGTGAGACTGTCTTAAAAAAAAATCCCGAAGGATTGCTCATTCTTAAGGGACTTATGGTACTTATGGTAGGATTGTCCTACTATTGTTTTAACACCTAGCTAAAGTGGCTTCCATAATTGCTGTCATATCCATAGCTGGTCAAGATTTTTAGCTTGGTGTTCATGGAGAAAAACAACTATTTTGGGATGCATTTGACAGATGTACCTCAGGTGTCATTTCAGTGATAGTAGCTGACTTTTTAACTTATTTGTTGGAGTTTCAAACTTAGGGAAGATTTAATCAGGTACCACATGTTCTTTCCAGATGAGTGCACTGGAGAAAATCTGTAAGATGAGGTAAAGATATTTATCTTCAGTACCTAAAGATTCTGTTTGACTACTCTATTGGAGTTGTTATGAAGAACAAACAAAACTGTGTAAGCTTTCTCAGTGAACTGTTGAGTACTATTCAAGTGGTATTATTTAAAAGTGAATTTTTTTAAAAAACCTGATACTTGTTATGTGTTGACCTTGATGATGGTAGGTGGTGCCTGCAGCTTTTATAAAGGTTTTAACATTCATGGAAAAAATTAAGTAAATCATTATCCCTATGGAATTTCTAGAAGCCCATAAACACTGGTCTCCCATTGGCTGGTTGTGTGGTTTCTGTAGCTTAGTGTGCCAAGGAGGAGTTGAGTGTGGGTTTGGAATCCTGCCTGGAGTTCAGTGGCTACGTTGTCACGTCCCCAGTCTGCCTCATTCCCGTGGGGTCTTGCCTCCTCCAACAAGCAGGCTGGGGATCAGTTGGGGTAGAATGAAGAGTACATTCAGCAAGTACCTTTTTTTTTTCTTTTTAGAAAGTTTCTTATAGGTTATCTGAAGCCTCTTAAGCAGTGCAATGCAAAGATGGCAACGTGCGCAGCATTTAGTCCTTATTCTTGAATATTGAAATGTTATACTTTTCTTAGTTACCATACCTGAAAAGCTTCTACCTTGTGTGAATATATAGGCCTTCCTCTGTATTTCCTTTCAGGCAGTGAACGTGTCTAGTGGAAAAACAAAACTTTCCACTGTGTCCTTTCCGTGGCAGGTCATGTGATCAACCTCTCCAGTGATTATTGTTTTTTTCAACAGATGGGTCAGAGAGTTTTTGAATGAAGAAAACAAGGGTCTTGATGTTCTAGTGGAATATCTGTCATTTGCACAGTACGCAGTAACGTAAGTAAAACTTGGCTTGCTTGCATTTGAATTTTATGTGGTCGCAGAAGATGGGACTCAGTGGTAAAATTACACACCGCACTGAGGGGAGAAACCCAGCAGCAGCTGTGGTAGGGTTTAAGGAGGTTTGTTTCTGTTTGGGTAACTAAAACAAATCACATAATTGGTATTAGAAATGCCTTTAAGGCAGAAATGAAACAGGTGAGTAAAAATGACCCTTAGAGGAGCTCTGATTTTGAGAGGAAGTACTTTCTTTAGGGCTTAGGTTACGTATATCTATATGGTAGAACACTCTAACAGCTATTGGAAGAGGTATATGATATATTGTTGGGTGATGCAGAAGAATGACTCCCTTTTTATTTTAAAAATGGCGTCTGTGTATTTTGTATACACTAGTAAATGATTGCAGAAATAGCTACCAAACAGTGGCACTGGAGGAAGAGGTAAGCAAGAGGCTGTTCCTTTTTACTTTATATGTATTTGTAGTGTTTTGACGGGGAAAAATGAATGAGTCAGAGCTGAAAAAAAAATCAACTTATTAACATTGTCTTTTTTGTTTTGTTCTGTTTTTGTTTCTTAACCTTGTTTTTATATTTCATAAAATTTTCTCATTTTCTTGGCTCCTGGAGTGTTTTACAACAGGACTGGAAAGAGTACATTTGAATGGGACGTTCTCTTCTCCACATTTTCTCCTTTAATCAAAAAACATTCTAGTATCCACAAATACACTTTCATACACACAGATTGAGGCAATAATAGTGTATTTTTAATTTGGAAGATGTTTCGGCCTACGTGGTATTTTTCTCTCCCACTCTTGCTTTAAAAGCAGTAACTTGTTTTTTATAGTGCTCCACTCCAAAAGAGTTCTAAGACCCAACCAGATGCTCTCTCATAATCCTCATTCCTTCCCTGAGAATTTGTGAGGCAAAAGCTATAATCATCTCTGCCTTACAGATGCAGAAACTAAACTATTAACGAAATGGCTTGAATAGGTTTCCGTTTTAATACCTCTCATATAGTAGATGGAATAGACTAAGAAAACCAACAGGCAAGTTCTTATTTTCTTGAGAAATTGTATTCTGAAATATAATTCTAGTTTTTATAGCATGCTCTTCTAATGGATGTTTCTTATCTATCTCCATTACATCAAAAACTACTAATCTCCCTTATACTTCATATTATATGACAAGACAGAATAATATTACCCTATTGCATACTTTAAAATCGAGAGTGATATTTACGGAATTAAGGGAGGATTTAGAAATTTCAGGAATAACAGGTAAGAATAGCATGATATGTATTCTGTTTGCTCTAATGATTCCTTTACCTACATGACAATAGAGCTTGTAAAAACCAACTTTTCCCAAATGTACCCTCACATAGGACCAATGGGAAAAGATTGTGCTACTCTGAAGGAATTCTTATACTCTATAGAGTATAAGATCAGAACTAAGAGCTCTGATTTCCTAATTTTGTACCTTTGTGGGAGTTTTTGTTGTTGTTGTTGTTGTTGTTTTTTGGCGTAAGCTTTACTCTCTTTGCTTATTGGTTTTGCTTTTACTTTGCTTTAATCAGATAATACATTACATATAGATATATAATTTTATCTTCTTTCTGAAAACTAATTGGCTGAAAATTTCTTTACTATTCCTTGGCACGTGACAATTTCCTAGCCCATGGACATGCAGGGATGGAGTATGAGGCAACAGGCTCATACCCAAGCCCTAAAATAGAAGCATTCACTTCTGTGTGTGCTTCCTTTCCCTGTTGTGTGAGAGTGAGGGGTGGGCAGAGAGGAACATGTGAGTGCTGACCCGCTGAATGGCATGGGGGCTGCAGAGTGGCTGGCTGAGGGCATTAATGCTGTGAGTGGTTTATAGATGCCCACTCGCCTTGCATGCTCCAACTCTATTACAGCTTTCTCTAGTTAAGCTTTTATTAGCTTGCCCCATTCCACCTCTTTTCTGTTCAGCATTGCTTCCTGCATCCAAAGGCGTGACAAAATTGTCTGTCATCAGACCCCTATGCTGATTTTGTATGTCTGATTAGTTTTTAATAGGTGGAGAATAGCACCAAATGTCATGGGAACATTCTACTCAAATATTGTATTTTGATAGTCATACTTTTGCAAAGTCATAGAAAGTCATACTTTTGTTTCCAATATATATTGTTGTTTTTTTTCTTCTGCAATATCCTGTAAAATCTTCCAGAGGATTTGAAGTATATATAGCTTCCTTCTGTCCAACTGTCCATCTGATCAGGTGCTGCTTGGCAGAACTGTGGGTGGAGACGATTAATACAATGTTTTTGTGAGGAAGCAGAGTTACTGATTTTGTGAGGGGGAAGAAGAATGCATGGAACACACAAGCCTGTCTGTTTAAAAACTTTGTTCCTAAACTATATAAGAATGAGCAACTTAATTGCCATTTATTCTAACGTGGTGAACATGAGTAATAACCTCAAAAAATGTCAGAGAAACAGCAGTCTTACTTTAAAGAGCACCACATTGGGAAGAGATTCCAAAATCAAAGCAAATCCATAACTTTGCTAGTAATGTGTCACATATGGTTGGAAAAGTACACTTGCCAACACACTAGGAGAAAATGCTCGGTGAAATTTGATGGGTAGGAATAAATTAGTATGAGCCCAACATATTGACTTGTTAAAGCAAAACAAAGACAGCTGTAAGATCTTTCCTCCTTTCCATCATAGCAATGTTAGCGATTGGTAAGTTAGCAAGCCTTATATAGAATAAAGTAAAATACACATAATATATCGCTATTTAATTTTTGCTGTTCATTGTTCCATTATTCTTTTGCCAGGCCCAGTATTTGTCATTCTGTATTTTTGAAGCTAAAACACTGAGTCCATAGAAATTCTTTCATATTTCCTTTTTAGGTGTCTTTGTCGGCAAGGACTTCCTATACTAAGGTACAGATATGTTATAGGAATAGCAAGTTATGCACATCTGTGTGTGTGTGTGTGTGTGTGTGCGCGTGAATGTGAATTTTTAAGTCTAAAGTGACATTTCTCTTTTGTTTTAGTTTTGACTTTGAAAGTATGGAATGTACCATGGAGAGTTCAGTGGACAAATCAAGGCCCTGGAGTAGGTCTATCGAGGACCTGCACAGAGGGAGCAACCTGCCCTCACCTGTGGGCAACAGTGCCTCCCGCTCTGGGAGACATTCTGCCCTGCGGTAAGTTCCTTTAGTCAGGAGGCAACTTTGGTCAAATGCACTGGGACGGAGGGTCCCTCACTTCTTTTGGTGATACCTGGACAGGGCATCAACATGTCTTGCCTCATTTCCAGTGACTCTAAATGAGAGTTTCTTTAGGAGTTCCTGGGATCTTCCCTTGAGTAGCCTTCTATAGCTTTAAGTAGCTTTCTGGAAACACCATACTTGGATTCAGCACAGAAAGTTGAGAGAATTCTGCTGCCAAATGATATAACAGGGTAGTCTTGTTGGCAGACAAGTTTTGGAAACTAGGGGAATGTTGACATCTTGATGTAGATGCTGCTCCCAGGGTAGGGGCAGCACTGTGAGATCTGAGGATCTGGAGGGCCCTGCCTTGTGCTCCCTTCCCCTCCCCCCAGTGGCAGCTCAGGTGTGTGTTCTGTGGGGTTTTTTCTTAGTCATAGGTGCAGAATGCCGTAGTGATCATCTTTACTAATGAGATGCCTTTAAGCAGTGATCCTTTGCTTAGGTGTGCTTCAGTTGCCAACCTTACATTTCCTCCTAAGAATTCCCTCTCTAATCTCTCCTGGCTGAAATACTACCATGCTAAGGGAGGACAGGTGCTGACCACCTATTCCAGTAATGGTTGTGATATTGCTGAGGCTGTTCATTCACTCAAACCTACAGTCATTCACTCATTGAAAAAAAATTTTTTTTGAAGAACATAAATCCACTTTTATTTATTTACTTTTCATGAATTTAAATCCATGAGGGGTACAGCATCACACAGATTCTGTGTCCAATGGCCTTAGCAGGAAGGTTGCTTTGGAATTTGGCCCGAACCATGCCACTATTTCCATGGGCCTGAGTTACCTTTCCTCACATTACTCTGGTTTTGCTTGGTTTGCCACCAGGAGTCCCTGTGTTGTTCTTTGCTTTGTATACGTAAGCACATCTCTTGCCCAAATAGAATTCAGTTTCATCTCGGGCATAAATGCCTTCAATTTTAAGAAGAGCTGTGTGCTCTCTTTGGTTCCAGAGACACTGCTTATAGCTGGCAAAAATGGCCTTGGACCACAGCCTTCCAGACATGTTTGCGTTTTAGAAGTCCTGTTCCCAGCAAAACTAATGGAACCACTGCCTCATGGGTAACTGCAGATGAACAAAGTGAACCCATTTCACTCCCATTGAAAAATATTTTTGAGCATCTATAATTTGCCAGGCACTGCACTTAGAATTAATTGCACTTAGCTGCATAAATCAAAACCCCTGCCTGTCAAGATAGAGATATCATCTAAAGCAAATTTATAAAGGTTTCTATGGTCCATGAGTTTAATGCAAAATATTATTAATAAGATCCCCATTCCCAAATGTTTCTTACTCTTTGGAGCTTGCAAAATTTGTCTCACTTATTTCAGGCACGATCTGGCAAGGGGACATTATTTCTCCAAGTGTTTAGGATCATCGTGGGGATTAGGTTATTGTAGTAGAGTCCATGTGTCAGATTGCAATCAGTGAATACGTGCCTTTCAGACCTTTTGTATTTGGCTGCCTTTTAATTGTTTTGGGTTTTGATCATGGAAGGTTAAACAATTATCTATAATGAAGTTCAGTTCTGCTGAAGGATTTAATGTTTGAATATGATACCTCCAACTAATCATAAAGATTTTCCCGGCTTAGAAATGCCAAAAATGTTAATGGGTTTAGAATATATTGATTCAATAAAAATAAAGAGCATTGTTTCAATTCACCTCATAGTATTTGCAATACACAAAGGGTTGTATAACCTGCTAATCTGCATCAACTTCACATGTGGGCAGGGGAGCATATGGGCTGATTTTGGAAGTTAAAAGACCAATTGTACCTGAAGAATTCCCTGACCACCTTGGTACTAGATTGGAAATTTTCACCACTAGGTTAGGTATAATTATATGTAAGGGACTTAATTTACAAAGTACATTTTAATTTGGTTTTACATCGTTAGATACTAAGCAAGTGTCATATATTGGCCAGCTACCACTTGAACAAGGATTCATTTTTCTGATTAGTAATTCATTATGCCTATTTTTTTTTTTAAGTATTGAAGACTGTTTCTTGAGAGCACATTGTTTCCAGTAGAGTGGAAGAATCAGGAAAATATGGGAAACTTCCCAGGTCCGAGGAGGGATGCAGTCCTGGGTGCTGGAAGGCAGAGGGGTACAGGAACATCAGAAGCCAGCCTGTGATCTTTTTCACAGTTGGCTCAAGGTGGATCCTGCTAGAATTAATTTCAAACTGGAAAGACATTTCCAAAGTCTGGAGATAGATATAATGGAAATAGTATCTAGAAATACACAGGAACTATATGACATTTCTGGTTGGCAGGTGTACTCGAAGATGACCAGCTAAGAAACCAACATCACATTCTCCTGTTTTGTGTTCAAACAATTTCACGCTGAGGAACGTAACATTTGAATTTCCTTTAACTCTGCTTTATGGTTTCTAGTAACTCAAGAAAGCCAACATGACAGTGACTTTCATGCCACTTACTGACGTGAAGCTTAGATTTTTGTTTTTGTTTTTAACCAGTGTATATCAATGATATTCCACCTCTTGTGGTTCATGGATTTGTGCCTGGATTCTAATTTTGTATTTGGTCATTGGAAGGCATCTGTGTCTTATAAAAACAGCAATCAGAAGTACAGGCATATGGTACATGTTGCTTTTCATATACCCAAAGATTGTTTACATGTTTTTTCTCTTCCTCCTCCTCCTCCTCCTCCTCCTCCTCCTCCTCTCCTTTCTTTCTCTGTTCCCTGCACTACCTTCCACTTTTTGGCTTTCTTTTTGTTGTCCTTTTTCATTCTGCCGCCTCATTTCTGATCGTCTTCTCCTCCACTTTGTTCTTTCTCATCCTGCTGTCTCCTCTTCCTCTGGTTCCACGCATCTCTCATGCCACTACCAGATTGGTTTCTCTGCCTGAGTATCTTCAGTTCAAATGCCACCAGAGCTGCTTCTCCCCCTGTTGCCTCTGGAGCAGCTTCAGTTTACACACTGATGATGAGGCTTCAAACCGGAAAATCTCGTAAGTCACGGGTGAAAATGACACCCAAGAGAGCTCACAGGGCATGGACTGCTCTCCATGTTATAATATGATAACCTCATGGCTTAGCGCAAGCACACTGCACTGGAATGAAACCCACTGCCTTTTAAACTTCGATACACTCTGTTATCATATTATGATTCCTCATTTTAAGAATTTGAACCTTTAAGGTATATTGCATTCTTATTAATATTACTGGGTTTTTTAAGAGAGAAAGGATATTCATGCTGTATAAAGAAGACTTACTTTGGTAGCTTTGCTTAATTAGTATATCTCTTCTATATCCAAATGCAGATTTTAGTTCCCTCTTCCTAATCTCCAGATAATAACATAGATATAGCAATCTTATCAGGTGTCACTTGGCAAAAAGGATTGGTTATGCTCGGAAGAAGAAAGGAGATTTCAGAAAATCTAAAACACTTTATAGATGGGGCTTGATTAAAGGAAAAAGGGAAAACTGTTCTAAAATACAAGGTTTTTGAACAAAATTCTAATGTTGACAGACTCTCCTTCTTGTGTTCAAACTTTATTTTTTGACTATTTAAAATGATTACTAAGCATTTTATAACATGACACACACCTTGAGTTCTGTTAGCTATTGGATTCTATATTGCTGTATATTTGTCAGCTTGGCCAGAGGGGAAAATGTTGATCCTGATAACAGTAGAAACCTAGTTTGTACCGTTTCCTAAACTTAGAGCCTAGTGTGCCTTCGGCTAAGATAGGTTTCTGTCAACGTGGCTACAGATCTAGCCAAATTTAATGGTGCGGTATAAGCACATATGTGCACATTAGATCTGTGAAGACAAAGGCTGCATTATTTCAGGTGTAAGAGAAAGCAATTTTTAAATTTTAAGAAGGTCAAGATTCATGCCATTCGATTTGAATAATAAATGACATAGATAATAAGTAAATGCTCTGCGTTTTAAAAGAAAAGTGTAGAGTACTAACTTAGGGTGTGGAGGAAGGGACAGATTTTAAATGGGGACTTTGGGTGATGGCCAGAGTTGGTCTTCAGGGTAAGGAAGGGCTGCTTCGGGTGGAGGTGAAGGGAAAGAACGTGAGATGAACACAACCTTGTATCAAAGATCAGGCATGTTTGGGAAAGAGAAGAACCAGTCCTTGCAGGGACAGAGGTTTTGTGATGGAGGTGGAGAGCTGTCTAAGAGACAGGGTCATGGACAGACAGAGCTTGAAAGGCCTTGGAGGTCATCCTAGTTGACCCTTCCACTGTGGGGAAGAAACCAAGATCCACACTGCCTTCAGTAGATAACTACAATTGATATTTCTTCCTAAACTCCTCAGTACAAGAGTTTCACTGTTTTTCTCAAAATTATTATTTTAGTGGAATGGCATTTTGTGAACAGTTCTCATCTGAATATTTGCCACCTATATATGCTTAGTGGATTTATGGGAAGAGATGAAGAGTTCAAATTTAAGTCCTTGTTTATACATTTTAATTCTGTGATGATTGCATTCCTGGCAATGTTTTTCATGGAAGTAGTTTTTAGAAGCATTTTTCATTTTTAATTATTTGTTTACTTTTTTATTTCAAGAGATGGAGTCTTGCTCTGTTGACTAGGCTGGAGTGCAGTGCTACAATCATAGCTCACTGCAGCCTCAAACTCTTGGGCTCAAGGGATCCTCCCACCTCAGCCTCCCTAGCAGCTGGGATTACAGGCATGAGCCACTGTGCCCAGCTTAAAAATATAGCTACTATAATTATCCCTTTGAGGAAACTGAGGCCTATAATGGTTAAACAACTTGCCTGAGATCAGACAGTAACTGAAGGAGGCAAGATTTGAAATAAGTTGTCCTTATGCTATATAGGATTGAAGAAAACGTGAAGAGGACTCAGCAAATTCCTATAGCTGTGGTGTATGTAGTACCTTCATGGGCAAGATTTATTATGTACTTAGTATGTGAAGGGTGCCTTGCAAAGTGTGGAGGATATAGAAGGACATAGTAAATAATGTATTTGTATATGATTTATGACTGATAAGGGACTTATTAGTCTGTATATATTTGTGTGTGCTCATGTATTGTATGCTAGCATTTATGGTAAATGCCATGTGATATAACCAGAACTAATGACATGGAAATTTAGAGGCTAGAGTGATCCACAGAACCAAGGGGAGATTTGTGAGACTTGGTGTAGATGTGAAACAATAATGGGTGAGACTTGGAGGAATGGCTGGGCAAAGGGGAGAAGTCAGGAAAGAGTGGTCTGAGAAGTGGTTAGGTGGTAAGACTGCATGGTTCTTGTAGGAAACAGTGAACAGATGAGTCTGGCTGGAAGTACTTTAGAGCCAGTTACCGCGTTTCCCCAAAAATAAGACAGGGTCTTATATTTATTTTTCCTTAAGACACCCTAGGGCTTATTTTCAGGGGATGTGTTATTTTTTTTTAAGTACAGTACAACAATCTACATTTATTCAAATATAGTTAAGTCGTCTTCTTCTGGAACATCATCATAACTCTCCAAACCCCGAATTCCATCCTGAATTTCTTGTGACTATTTTCTTAAGAACCATTGGCCCCGATCTCTCATGTCGAGCAATAGAGCTGTCATGGGACAGATGAGAAGGGCTACTCATCGTCTTTACCGCTCCACCAGGAAACGCATGGGTTGTGCAGACACGCTGCATAGCCACGCCCATCACTAGGTCTTATTTTCGGGGTAGGGCTTATATTGCGCAAATGCTTAGAAATCCTGCTAGGGCTTATTTTATGGGTAGGTCTTATTTTTGGTGAAAAACGGTATATATTATTTTGAAGACCAGGTTATGAAGTTGTCATTACAGCTCACTGGCAATGATTTATTGAAGGTTTATGAAAAGAAGGGGTAGTTTGGGATAAAGATAGAAATATTTCTACTTTAAAGGTCACAGGAGTGAGATGGTTTCCTTGGACGCTTTTCACATAGGGGCATATACTGATTAATTAGCCACCCAATAGCAAATGCCTTTGACAAAGGGAATGTAATGAAAAGTCAGAAAATTCAAATAATGGCTCTCCATTTATATTTTGAGTCAGTAGCCTGTTCTTTTACTTACTCCATTCAAAAAGCATGTACTGAGACCTTTCGATTGCAGGCTCTGTTCTAGCTGTTATCTGGTCCTCTACTGGGAAATAGAGACAAACAGAAAATTTGAATACCTGATTTAAAAGTTCATTAGGAATTTTGTTTACTTGTCTTTCTCTTTGTCTCTCTCCCTGTGCCTCTACTTTGAACTCTCTGGATTCGACTGTTTCAGCTCTGTTTCTTTTGGCTGTAGAGGCAGAAAAATACCTGGCTCCTTTTTTTAAGCATCATATATTTTATGAAGTTTAATTTGATAGAAAAAAATATGCCCAAGTGATGTCATGTCTGAAGAGTAAGAGAGAGGAAACCTAAAACCCCAAATCTTGGTTAAAGTTCTGTTAGCCCAGACCTTGGAACCGTAAAAGACTGGTACGATTCTGCCAAATTACGTGACATACTCCGTTGGCGTCGCGTTCCAGTTGGGCTGAGCCCTTACATCAGTTTCCAAGGGAGTTCTAATTCCTTTATAGGTGTATATCATTCTTTATTTCTAGGTAGATTTTAGTTTGATATCTGCATAATGTGATAGACTATTTGAAAATACTTTCTGTAAGAGAAAAAATAGACCTTTTCTTTTTCTTATTAATATTAGGACCTAGATATTATGAGTCTCACAAATTTTGGCATGGGAGCTCCATAGAAGGGTTTTGAAAAACTTTTTTGCCAGACTCTGGGAAAGCCTGGTGAGGTCAGTTCAGGAAACATTCATTCAAGGTTCTGCAGTGGTATGCAGTCTGTGGATAATAGCTCGGAGGGAGAGACAGACATGTACACAAGCCACATACTAGAATATGTCTAAATGTCTAGAAATATGTATATGTTATTAAGACATATATGGGTGATCATATTTACCTGAAGGCATCACTGAAATATACCTCATGAGTATGCTCATGAGTAGCGGTCTCCTGTACTCCCAGAATTATCATAGATACACCACTTAGCACTTACTATTTTTATCACCTGTTGTTCTCTTTTTAGAGGTACTGCTTTCTATTCTTAAACATGAGGGACTAGCTCAAAATTACAGTAGCCTTCTTTATCATCATCATCTTTTTCTGTTTTTTTGACTCCTTTATAATGGGTAATAGTTTAAGGACAGCAAAACATGACTTTAACCAGAACTTTAATGAACATTATATATAATTCAGGCAATGACCATGTACCTGGCCAGAGAAATTACTGTGTATCTGTCATTCCTCAGATCCAAGAGAGCCACTCTCCTGGGTTTTCTTTGCTGGCCTTGCCTTCTTTTTGCCTTCTTGAGTCAAAAATTCAGATTTTGCTTTCCTGGTAGGAGCTCACTGATCTGTCATTCTGAAAGGCTTTTAAAACAGAAATACCTTCCCTCCCTGTAGCACCTGCAGCTGCTGCTGTGCAGGTTGAGGTGCTCACTGTGTGCTGCTCAGCACATTCATTGTCAAGCATGAAGCAGGTGGCTCAGGGGGCAGTTGTTACCATAGTACTAAATAGGAAATGTTCTGTATAGTTTCTTAAAGGATATTTGCAAAAATTGCTTAGTTTTCTTATGTCTGCTACTAGTTCTGACTTATAACTTCTTCATTTATTAGTATTTCATGTACACAGAACTCCTGGTACATGCTGAGATATGTGTAAAAATAATACAAGTGGTTAGAGTGATTTCTATTTGGTTTTGATCTTAAGTGAATTTTGTAATCTATAATCTGTCTTCCATATTCACAGCTTTATGAATTCTAATTGGCAGCTCTCATCTTTGAGTGTTACAGTAAGATTTGAGTTTTAGTTCCGTGCTTGAGAAAACAGCAGGCAATTCTCAAAGCTGATGTAAAAGAGGGCCTGAGAAATTTAGTGCTATCAGCTTCCCTACAAAAACAGCCCTCAGTATCCCTTTGCCATTATTTTTCCTACAAATGGTAGGAGCTCCAAAAATTAGACTCAGGGCTGTTTTCTGCCTCCTAGAGGCCCCTCTTTTGTGTCCAGGCATCTGGAGCCCCAGAGCTCTGCCTGCTAGCTTGGGAGAAGAAAGGCTCTCAGGATGGCATGTAGATAATCGGCCACAGTGGTCTAGGCATTGAGCTGCAATCTCTCCATAATATTCCATGCCCTGTTTTCCCCCTGGAAATTTGAGGGAGTTCTCTCCGAACTTCACATCTCAGGGAACCTGTCCTGAGTTACCAGAGAGACCCGCACCCATCAACTTGAAAGCATTGATACACTTGCAGGATCAATAGGTTGGGGAGAAAATGATCTCTCAATGTCTGTTCTGGGATCCCAGTGAAAATGGGTAAGGACCTCCATAAAGTGATAAGCAAACTGGCAAAAAATTACTGGAGTAAACTTTTTCAGAAATCTAGAAATTAACTAAGTCTTGCAGCAATATGGGAAGCCATCTACTCAGGAAAAATGACTGAATCTCAGAACAACAAGGTTTCTGTGGCATTTCAACTTGTCCCTATTCCCATCCCTCTGTCTTCAGTTACACAGTAGCCTTGAAAACCAGCAGCCTGGCAGCTGTTGCAGAGGGCAGGATGGAGCTGCAGTGTCTTCAAAGTTCCTCTCCTCCCCCTCTTCTCTCCCTCTTCTTCCTCTTCCTCCTCCCAACTCCCTAGTCTCTTTCCTCCTCTCTGTCTCCCCCAACCCCGTCCTCCATTAAGCTATGATGTACAGTGAGATTTGAGAACTACTGGTGATGAAAAAGGGAACCCAGGGGAGTGCATTGTTGCTGAAGCTGATTTCAAATCTCAGTTAAGGGAACATGCACCATTAGCTGTTGACAGAGTCTGGGGTTATGCCATACATATTGCATGGGACAGGACTAAATAAAGATCGTTTGCCTCAGTTATCCATGGGAGACCATGGAGAAACTGACGCTGCCTCTCATTGGGGCTTTTAAAAATTTACCACAATGAATTGGAGGGAGACACTCTCCAATTGGCTCTGCTCAAATAGTCTCTGTTTTATATGAAGTTTCGTAATAGCTTCTGGAAGAAAACATTATAGTAACCGCTTTCACTTTATGTAATTCCGTAATAGAACACATCCAAGGGTGTTAGTTTACCACAGAGGCACTCAGACCTCCTACTGAGTCACCAGCTTAATCCCTATAAAGCTCAGGTCTTTGTGGAAAGTTTATTCAAATAGGTAAACTAGGATGATCAATATTTGCAAAAGTGAAGATAGCTTAGACTAAAAGGGCTGTGGCAAAGACTCAGATGCAGGTTGCCTTCTCTGTCTACCCTTTAAAAGATAGTTTATTGAGTCGATTTACTTGTGTTAACATGATTATGCAGCAGCGCTTTGCGCATACATTATTTGGCTGTTTTAACTAGTTTCAATTTAGCCCTTTGAATTTTATTTGGTGACGGATATTGCTGTGATTTTCCAACCCTACCTAAGTGAATCAGTGTGAATCATACATTGGGTAGAGATTTGTGGCACTTATCCTTTCTCCGTGGAAACTGCTAATCACTACATTCAGCCTTATTGCCATTCAGGTGGACATTTGCAACACCAAGGAGTAAGATTTTCAATGCTGAGTTTTTCTAATGATACCTGGTTCTTTTGTCTTATGTGTTTTGTGTTTTGGCTTCATCGCAGAAATCTGCAAATTTGTGTTTTTTTAGGGTAGATCAGGACCAGCTCTCCACCTAAAGAGGCGTTAGAGGGTGATTGAGGTGGAAGAGCCGGAAGATCACATTGTCTACTTAGCTCTCAATCTTAAGGTGGATCTAAACCTAGACCATCTAAAAGAGTTCCCTTTTCTTGTATTGGAAAAGTGATATACATCCATTCTATAAAATTTTAAAATGTAGACAAAACCCATGAATGAAAGTAACTTGTAATTCCACAATTCAAAAAATCATAAGACAGGGATATTTTAAATCTGCATTGGTAATGTTTTACATTTAATTATGTTGTCATGTTACCGTTAGAATACTCATCTCACAATTTGTCCATTCCTTTTACATTTAGTTCAGGGGTTAGAGGTCCATTTAAAAACAACTTTTGGATACCTAAAGACAGTTACTAAGAGTGGGTCTATCTCAGTCAAATCTGGCTTAAAGGGAAATTTTAAGTATGATGCTTTGCAAAAAGCATTCTCCTATGAGAAGATGTAACTACCATTGCTCCACCATATTGTGCTGTGTAAGCGTGTGTATAATGTTACTGGATTCATTTTACACGTTACAATGTTTATCACTTTGCTAAGTGCAATGGGATGGGGGAGATGGGGCTGGAGTGTGGATAGATCACATCTTAATACAGGGACTATCTACATACTTCACGGATTGCTTCCTAAACTCTGGTGGTAAGCCCTGGAGGACTGAAGCAACATCTTTATCTTTCATTTTCCCTTGACTTAGCATATCTAGCATAAACAGTAGGTGCTTAATAAAATCCAATTCTTGGACCTTAAACAAGATTTGGTTTGAATTCCTGTGGCTGGTGGCAAGCACCAGAGGCCGTTCCTCTAGATTGCTTACCTGGTCCAGGTGTCCTTGTGGTAAATGGCTAATAAATTGTTAGTCCTAATTCTGTTGCTTTTTAGGGTCAATTTGGGAGATCTATTAAAACTCCCCTCCACAGGGAAGTGTTTATTAGATAGTATCAACATCATATATTAGAGCTGAATTTAAAACCTGTCTCCAAAAAGGTAATGATTTACTCAGATCGTAATTAAAGCAAATAAACCAAATATCTAGTTACAAAGATTGTCAAATTACATAAAATGTGCTCTCTGAAGAAGAGGTTAATGTATATGCAAACCCATGGCACAGTCCCTAAAATCTAGACTTGTAGATTTAATGTGATCCTAAACTGAGTCCTTTGAAAAAACTTTATATTGTCAGAGGTAAAGATTTATGACATTTATTAGGATGCATTTATTTTAAAGAAAAATTCTTTTAGAATGAGTATTCCAAAATATAGAGCAAAACTTCCTGTTAAGTTAAACATCCTCACCTTCCTGAGAAGTGATATATAAGATGATTACTGGACATATTGTAAAACCAATATTGGCTATACAATAAAATATCAATTCATTGGTAGTCAGAATCAATTATTTCAAGTGCTCCATATTAACAAAAATCAGTGGATCCAGTGTAAAAGTTTATAGTACTAAATGTCAAGCCTAACTGTGAATTTTGTTCTGTATCTTAAGTAAATTTATGATAATGTTCTTGAGCTATCAACAAAATATATGTACTTTTGTGAACTATGAATTTTCTAATTAAATTTTACATGCTATAACATGATTTTTACATGAATGATACTTTGTTTAAACTATCAAATGTCAGTATTTTACTACAATTTTATTATAAAATGTACATTATCACTAAATGAACTTTGATTTTAAAAATCAAATTAGCTTTAGTTGTATATTATTTTTTACAAATAAAGATAGACTTGTATAAAGGCAAAAAAAAAAATAAGATGAAGATTTAAAGAGAAAACCTTGCTTACCAAGTAGATGGGCCACCGTGTACTGCAGGAGATGCTATTATAATATGTGTTGCTTTTCTCAGCAAACTAAGCCTTAATCCCGCATAGTGGAGTAATTATATTTAGGGTGGAAAATGACACCTATGTAGGACCAAAGCAGAAAATGCTGTCAGGAAGACACAATGGGGACATTTGACAAGGACCTAGCCAGCACAGGTAGCTATAGGTGGTAGCTTTTGCACATGATAACCCAACAGATTATTAATGAGTCAGGTTGATGGGAAGCAACTTGTAGAAGGTGACTGCCCTGAATTGCAATGAGGAGACTTATGGTGGGGCCTGGTCTCATCTCATCTCGTCTCTTATTTACCATGTAGATGTAACTTCTTTGGCCTTTCATTTTCTTATCTGTATTTAAAAAGGGTTGGGCTGGGCGTGGTGGCTCACACCTGCAATCCTAGCACTCTGGGAGGCCAAGGCGGGTGGATTGCTCAAGGTCAGGAGTTC